>JABFPJ010002949.1:0-17674 GCA_022817425.1 Gryon sp. ZL-2020
AAATGATAAAAATTCAAAAAATCAAAGAATTTAAGCTGACTCGTTAACGAATAGTACGCTAGTCGCTAGCGAGTAATAAACGAGTCGCCGGCGAGTCGTCAGCGCATCATTAGCAAGTCGTGCTCGTTTCGTTAGCGTATCATCTTCGTGTCTTCATCGAGTTCTCATTGAGTCGCAAACGAGTCGTTAGAGAGTCATCAGGCACTCATCAACAATACGTCAGCGAGTCGTTGTAATTTTTCATTTTTTTACGATTCGATAGCGAGTCGTCAGCGAGTCGTTTGCGAAGCGTCACCAATTTCAGCATCGCTGACGAATCGCTAACGAGTCGTCATCGAGTCGTCAGCGAGTCGCATATTTTTAACTGGGATAAAACAAAAAATTTGACATACTTTTTCTGCAGGAATAGTTGTTTTTATTTCATTACAAAAATGAATAATGTAAAAAACGAATTCGTACATTGTAGATAAAATAAAATATCCCCCTTGATGAAATGTTTTAATTTAAATAAGAAAACATAATTCGTATTTTTCAAAATATTAAATTTCTTTTCTTGCAGGAATGATATTTTTAGCTGATAAAATATCGAAGTCAACCCTGTCAACATTAAGTTTCACAAAGTTGCCGCAGAGTTAACTTTGAGGCATTGAGTTTACTTTGAGTTAACTTTGCGGCAACTTTAAACATTGTATGTTTATTGGGAAGTGGAAACATAGAACAAAAGACATAATGAAATGATGAACAAACAAATGACCCTCCTTGAAAGTATTTATCGACAAATTCTAAATATCATTTATAATAAGGATATCCAGATGTCACAATCTTATTTTTGCGGGAATTAGTTTTTTTATATAATAAAGCAGAAATACTGATAGTGCATATATAATGAAATTTATTAATAACATGTCTTTAAAAAAAATATCCCCGCCCCTCCCTTAAACAATTAGTATAATTTATTTTAAACTAGTATTTTTCGAGTCTAAGCAAATTTTTGGTGAAATTTGTCTTGCGGGAACCAGTTGTTAAAATCATAAGAGAGGAAAATCCAAAGAACAAGTCGCTGAAATAACAAAGAATTGATTGCTCCTTGAAGAAACTATCAGCTTCATTGTCATAAATTACAGAGTATGTCTAAAAACACATTTTCATAATATGTGGTCAGCGAAATAATAACATGAAAAATGTTAAAAGTAATTAAAATGTTTGAATGATAATATAAAAAATGTTCCTCCCTGAAATAATGTTGTGATAAGCTTCTAGAAACACTCTGTCGTGTTTAACAACTAATTTGACAATACTTGTTCTGCGGCATATTTATGTTTACAATGTAGAATATACTCTTACAGTTAAAAGAGGATTCTGTAAGAATAAGCATCTTATTTCCACCACTCCCCACACCCCATAAAAGATTGTTTCAATTTAAACAAAAACATATTATCTGTATGTATAAACAAATTTGATGAGTGTTTGACTGCAGGAACAAAGTATTATAAATATAAAAAATTGTATACACAGACAGGAAAGAAATAATAATAATTTAATTATTTATTTATTTATTTAATTATTTATTTAATTAATTAATTAATTTATTTAGTTATTTATTTAATTAATTAATTAATGAATTAATTAATTAATTTATTTAGTTATTTATTTAATTAATTAATTAATTAATTAATTAATTTAATTTATTTATTGATTTATTTATTTAATTATTTAATTAATTAATTAATTTTTTTATTTATTTATTTCTTTATTTATTTACTGTATATTATATTCTGGATAGCATTCATATTATTTCGCCGTTGAATTGTATGTTTCGTTGTTGAATTTATTTAACTCTCAAGAAATAGTCCAGCGCCATCTGTGGCTCTTCGTGAACTACAGTCTTGACATACCGACTGTTTACCGACGAATTTTATGGACCGTTCTTTATGTAATTTTTCCCAAGCCCATAATCTTTAAGGTGCTCTTCTAACCTATGTGCTTACTATGTTTACGTCAAAAATAAACAAATAATCAAATTTTAATATAAGAAGAAATGGATTTAATTAGTTATACTAGAAGCAGTTAATTTAAATAATAATTAGTTAATAAATAAAAAGTAAACGAGTTTTGCCTTCATCAAAACTGAAACTTGCTGAAATTTATTGGAGTACAACAAACAGAAAGTACGTAAATAAAAAACATAGTACTAATATATTAATAACATTTATTAAAAACTGTTATAAAAATATAATGAATATACTTAAAAATTATTTGTATAGATTATTTGTTGATTCGTAGAAAACATGGAATCAACGGACGTTGAAGTTAACGATGACCCCGATAAAGATACCGCATTTTATTTTGAATCCGATCACTTAGCATTGAAAGGAAATCAAGATTACAAAATGCTCTTAAAAACAATTGTCATTTTGCAAGCACAACGTACACAAGCTTTAAAGGATTTAGATGAATTAATGGCATGTCGTGATAAAGCACTTCAAGATCCAATATCTTATGTGGCTCAATTTCAAAGTGGTGATCTGCCGAAATATCCAGGAGCTCAAAAAATTGCCGAAATTCCGTGCATAGATTGGTCAAAATACAACATTAGTGTACCTGACATTAGATCCCGACCACAAACAAGACATGGCAATATTTTACCTCAAATGCAAACTAAAACTGAAACTGATAATAATGGAAAGGTACAGCTTTTTCAATATTTGTATTGAATATTGTCAATATTGAAATTAAATTTAATTTGAATATTCAAAATTTCACATAAATTAAATATGGTAAAAAATAATTGTTTTAATTAATTAATTATATAGATTTTAGTTCGGGGACGTCCTTTTGATGATAGTAAGCCAGAAACGTTTAATCAATTATGGACAGCAGAAGAACAACGTAGATTAGAGGAACTTTTGAGAGAATATCCTCCGGAGGAAGTTGAAATGCGTAGATGGACTAAAATAGCAAATGCTTTAGGTACATATATTATTAATATAACTTCATGTTTATATACAACAGTAAAAATAATGGCGAAATTATTTAAACAATATTTAGGAAATCGAACACCAAAGCAAGTTTCCAGCAGAGTGCAAAAATACTTTATAAAATTATTACGTGCGGGTTTGCCTATTCCCGGCCGAGGACCAAAAGTCAAAGTTGACATAAAAAGAAATGTTAGTCGTCATCACAAAAGTAATTATTTCATGCAGAAAAAGTCGACATTTTTTCCACATCAGGATATAGATTTTTCAACTAGTGACGATAATCGTGAACAACCGGTTCAAGAAGAGTTTGTTAATGCCTTTTTCGAAGAAAATTCAACAAATGGCACTGAGGAGGATAATTTGGAATTACGACAGATTGAATTACTCCGACAAATTAAATCCGAAAAAGAAGATAATCAGTCTTCAAGTTATCAGCATGTTGGATATAAGGTATACTATTTTCACTCACTTTATAAGGAGTTTAGTTGAATACTGAATTAAAAATTACTATTATATATTTTCAACTTAGTAAAAATTATTTACATTTATATTTAAAACGTATTACATTTTGTAGTGCTTTGTATGTGGAGAAGATCCTTTGCGAGGTACTCGTTGGCACTGTACAGACTGTTCAGACGGAGTTGATTTATGTGGAGATTGCGCTGTGGGTCAGTTAGAGACCGAAGAACCTGTACATAATTTGTCACATAAACTAACTCCAATTCGACCGTCCAACTATACGAGGAGTTATGATTTTGATTATTCACCGCATATTTTTAATAATACTTCGTACAATTACTTGGATCCCAACTTTTTACCTGAATAAAAGATGCTGCACTTTCTTTTAACAAAATAGTTGTACTTTAATGTTCTTATATAAAATTATACAATTTCTTTTGGCGTATTGAATTTCGAAGATACTTTTTCTCGAAATTCTGTGAAAGTTCCTTCCTTTATATGATTTCTGATGCTCTTGAAGAATTCAATATAAGTGTGCATGTTGTGACTGCAATTAATTAATTTTTTGTATTACAAAAAAAGATTTTTTTATAGTGGTAATTGCGTTAGAAATAATATAAATATAATTAAATATTGTATATAAAAAATACAATTTGCACTTACATCATTAGTAAAACAGGCCCAAGCAATTCTTTCGTTAAATATAAATGATTTATGTAAGCTCTTGTATGATTCTTACACGTTAAACATTCACAACCTCTGCAAATTGGTGTAAAATCATCTGCATACCTATTAATCAATTATGAAATTAGTGAATTAATGAAAGATTTCATTACAGTGGATAAATCATGAAGTTCATATACCTTCTATCCATCATATTTAAAAGATCTGAAGGCTCGTGAGAACATTTATCACACAAAAACACCAAAGCTTTATTTTGTTCAGTCATTATAAATGCGTAAGACGAGTCAAATATATCTACGCCTGCTTCAACTAAATTTAAAATCACCGAAGGATTGTAGCATCCCATCATAGTTTTTGGTTTATCCACAGGCAATAAATTCTGGAAAATGATAATTTATAAGTTAATTTTTAAATGTCTAATTCGTTTTATGAAAGTAATTAATTAAATGAAGTTTAAAATATAATGATTAATTAAAAAGATAATTACAAGACAATGTTTCAGAAGAAGTTCAAGTGTTTCAAACTCAATATTTGCAACACTCGGGCCATTTTTGTGTAATCCATCAATAACGTATCCAAACAGTGGCTTATTTATTAGTTGTTTAATACTATTTCCACGCGATGATAAACAATATCCTCCTTCGATTGCTCCAAACACAGGCGTATTTTTTAAAATATCTGACGTGTTATACTCTTCCAAGCACTTATCAAGAATAAAATTACTTTTTTCCACTGAATTGGTTATTCGTTTGTTTGAACTATCTATGTCAGTATCACCATCGCATAATGCAAGAAAAACATCGGGCTTGAACAATTCCATAAAGCTCATAAAAGATTTTGCCGATAACTTTTTCCTTCCTTGCTTCGACCAAACAGAAACGACATTTTGCTTTTGATTACATGGTTCCGTTAACTCGGCTGGATCTTGGATTGTCAAAAAAGTCGGATATTCCTGTAATTATTTTGATACAAAGTTTTAATTACAATAAGGTATTATTTTTGACTTGTTTTAAAATAAAATATGTACGAAATATTAAAATATTTTGTTTATTTATGTTTACCTGCATACTAACAAATTCACCAAATGAATCAAACTCTTGCAATGATTCTTGCATAGTTATTGTACTTGGCAATGATACTGATAACATGTGAATTTCATTGTTAAGTACAGTTTTTAGTACATCTTTTGTTAGATGAGGTACAGATCCTCGCTGAGAAATTATAAATTAAAAATAAATATATTTGAGTAATTATAGTATTAGTATTTAGTGATTTTTTAATAATAATTTAATTAATATATAAAATATATATAAGTAGTTCTTACTCTTGTATATAATAAAAGTAACGGCGTTTCCAGTGATAATTCAGGCCTTTTTTCAAATTCACATAATGTTCCAAGCCGAGGTTTACATTTTGATATAGATGAAGTTATGAATCTCATTGTGTCAAATTCTTATTATTTTGTCTATAATAATAATAATTATGTTTTGTTTAATCAGGTATTTATTTATTTATATTAATTAATAACCTATAAAAATGTTTATTTTTATTTTAAAATTTACACTTAAAATGACTATATATTAGAATACACATTTATAAAAGTTAAATATTATAAAATATAAATGAAACAAATAACTTCAAATAAATAGTGATAATAATTAGAAAAATATCAAATATTTACAATAAAAATGTGCTACCGTAAAAATGCTGCAAATGTTAAACAATTCTAACCACGAAAAACTTATGTTTGATATAAAGACTGTCAGTTAAATATCCAAAGTAAAAAATTTCTATAATTAAATACAAAATTTGTTGTATTGTATTTGCATCTATAAATTATACCTATAATACAAATAATCAATATAAAATATCAAATTTGTATAAAATAACAATTTAAAAAACAAACACTGTGAAAACAAATAAAGTACATTTCTATGTATTAAGGTTAATTCATAGAACAAGGATATTACTCATTTCAAAGTTTACATCACAAGAAGTATCTCTGTTTCTTTCTTTTGTGACATTTTTATGTATTAAAGAAAAAGATGAAAATACTTCTTTCGGTCTAAAACTGTTTTTGTATATGAAATTCCATGTTTTTATGAACTCTTACGTTGAATTGAGTCTTATCTCGTAATAATGATGAGCCTTTATATTAGTACCGGAAGAAAAACATTCTAAAAGTATTGTCAATTAATTTAATTAAAATAAAGGCAAGTTTTGTTTAAAAATGCTTGAACAAGAAGGAATTAATAGACAACAGCAACCGCAACCGCAACCAGTAAGTTTCAAAAAATCTAATTAATGTGCTATAATTTTCTTAAAATTATTACAAAAATAAAACTAGCAAGCGACTTTATAAAGTGTTATTTAATTGTATTTATAACTTTAATGTTTTTTTGCAAAAAGAACAAATTGAAAAATTACATATATTTATTTTAATACAAATAAATAATTAATAATTTAAGTTAAGTTGAATAAATAATAATGTTTCGAAGAAGAATAACATCATGCAATTTTTCTGCGTTTATTTATACTTTTGTTGTGGATAAGAAAAAAGTATAACAAGCGTGAAACTACATTTTAGTGTCTCATTGTTTTAGCCTCAAGTGATACAACTTACGCCCGAGCAAATACGAATTCTCAAAAAATGTCAGAAAGATAGTATTTTTCCTGCAATGTCATTTGGTGCATTATGTGCCGGTCTTGATTATTGGCGAATAAAAGATGGATTCATGAAAACAGCTAACCAGTTTCAGGCAGCATTAAGGCTTTCACTGGTATTCGGAGGAGGCTGGATAGTTGCAAGAATATTTTATCAATTGAATTGTATAAAGCAAAATAATTTTCATACTTACTCCAAAAGAATGGAACCTTTGCCATACGGCATGACTCCTCCGCAGGGACAACATCCGGAGTAATTATTTTCATACATATTTTGTTAAATTACTTTTAGGGTGATTGCACCAGTAAATGGTCGGTTAAGACAAAAATAAACTTTTAGCTAAACGATAACAAATAGAACAATGTCAAAAATAGTTCCAATAATTGAAATTTAGAATTTTTGTTTATCGAAGATTTAAAATATAAAAAAAAGTTGAATATTTTACGTAAAAAATATCATTATTTAGACGATTTAAAGAAAAACGTCAATTTCCATAAAGTCTCACATTTCTAATGAATCGATTTTTCCATGATTCTTGAAAATAACAAAATGCATATGTTTAAATTATTTTTTTAGACATAAAATGGCACTAATGGCACTATTTCCTATTATATATTGTCATGTGCAGGAAATTAAAAAAAGCGTTAAAAAAATTTCAACAAATAATTCTGTTAATGAATTGAACTACATTTATTTAAATATTTCTGTTTTATATCATATATGTGAAAAAATCGACTATTAACTGGTGCAATCATCCTAAATATATTCTATTATATAATATACTGTATTATAATATTTTAATTTATTTTTTCTCTTAGATTTACTTATTTATTAAGTCAAATATAATCAATTTTATTGTTATAGTTACAATAGTCCATTAACAGATGACAATATTCCATTGAAAAAATCTGATAGCATAAACTTTGATATTTCAAGTAATTATAATAATTACGATACTTATGCGCCATCTTATTATGACGACAATGGTTAGTAAAATGATTTTATAAATATATTATCCATTCATTTGGCATAAAGTGTACGTAATTGTATAATGCATTTTTAGTACCAAATATACATGGTGTACCATCAGTTGATGATACAAATCGTAATGTTCCATTTACTAACACATACGATGATCTCAGAGAACGTAATAGAAGACATCAACAACAACAGGGGTAATAATTTTTAGAGTATATGATATTTACATGTTTAAGTTATTTGAAAGTTTGATTATATTTTAAACTTTAAATTACTTTTAGAACTGAAATATATCGACCGGAAACAACCAATTATTTTTGGGATAATCCTAGAAGGTAATCATGCCAAACTGAGCATTTTTGCAATATTTCTTTATCGTAAAAGTGATGCAAATCTTATTAAATGGTATTTTTAGATATCCAACGGTCGACGATGAACCAAGAAGAAACTTGCCGCCTCAAGAAGAAGAAAAGCCACGAATACCATATAAATCTAAGTACGGCGATGATTTTCAGTAAATCATTTGCATATTAATGAAAAATTATGAAATAAAAAAGGTACTATTTTTATTTCATATTTTGTACTCGCAGTTTGTTAACTTGTTTTACAATAGTAATAAATTTCAGAAAATGTTACAGTTTACAATTAATTTATCCAGTGGCTTCTAATGTATTTTTTACTTTTTAAATGGCAAAACGTATAAATAAAAGATTCGTCTTTTGGAAAAAATTGAAATAACAAAAAAAGGGTAATCGTGAGACCTTTAAACTGAGACCTTTAAGATGCGATCGATTGTTTTCTTATACTGTATCGCAATCACTTTCTTCGTTCAATTAATATAAAAAAATTGATTTACTTAATGTTCAATTTCGTATTCATATTTGACCCAAAAATCATATTCAATTCTTGCAAAATCCAAATTACGTATGATGAAGGACATTTATGTCGGCCGTGAATAATGCAGTCGTTGAGGAAAATTCGAATATGAATAGTGCAACATTCATTTCCCATGCAAATGTTACATTCTCGTATGGTAAGGTTCGTTGTCTTGCGTAAACTAAGATTTCCTCAGTCGCCTGAGGATAAGGTCAAGGAGATGAAAAAAAATAAGTGTATGTTCTCGCGAGTTATGGATTCTCTGTTACGAGCAACAAATTACACTGCCACTTTTTTCCAACGTGTACTTCTATGAAATTGTATTTCATGTTTATAATAATATTACATGCAATATTGTTAGCATTTAGTTTTCACCATTCCACGTATGTTTTCTTAATATTTTGCATTTCATTGTAAATTGCTGTCCTAAATTTGAAAAGTTGAAATCGTGTTTTTCAGTTGCATTTCTGTACTTTGACATTTATATTTAGGTTTTAAGATTAAACGGTTTAATAATCTTTCCTTTGGACCATTTTGGCTCTGTCAGTTTTGCTGATTATATGAATTTTGTATGGATCATTATTGTTGTCATTATTCCGTGAAATGAAATAATTTTAACAAATACATTTATAATTTTTACAGCCGAAAGAAATTTGAAATATATTTCGTGAAATGTCACTGTAATAAAATATCATTGCATAATAAGAGATCATATCTCTTAATTGTATTTATATTAAAAATTACATCGTTTTGGTCAAGTGAATTTATATAATCAAAACATATAATTTTCAGGGTTCAATAAAAACATAAAATTGTTTTCATTAAATCTTGTAAAAATGTAGACAAATTGATTTAGCTTTTAACATTAAAAAGTTAACAAAAGCTATGAAACGATATTTTAAACACTTAATTCTTTAAATATTATATTACTTTCATGATCATAATATCGAATAAAAACATCAAATATATAGTAAAAGTAAATGAATTATTGTTATTTAATTTGTCTAAACTGAATAACATTCATACAATATTGATACATGATAATAAGTGAAATTTTGTTAAGACTCAGTATCAACTATAAATAATTGAAATGAGACATTTAATCTTGAAATTGTGTCATATATTAACTAAAAAGAGATATAAAGGTTAAATAGTTTACTTCACATATAAAATACACTATTTATTTTGATTGATCTATAATACAAATCAAAAAACAGAACGGCGTTATAAATTGGCAAAAAAAGTAACAGTCGTGTTCTTTTCTCTGTGACGCAAAATTCCCAGGCCCGTCGGAACGTTAAAATGTAACAACTTATTGTGCGCTATGAGCATTTGCATGTGCAACAATCAATATGACATTTTAGCGCTTCGGCATTTTGAGAACCCATAAGTAAAACAAAGTTATGTGTTGGAAGAACGTAGGACGATATGTATTCTTGAAGCTCGTTTTACACTTTCACCAGTCCGCTTCAATATGCACATTTATTTTCTTCTTCCTTAAAATCATTTTAACGTTGCACTGAATTTGAGATCATTTTTTTTTCTCGCAAAGATAATGGCCTTGTTTGTTACGCATTATTATAAATTGTCACATATAAACTTTGTTTATTTTTTCTTATTTAAACATTTAATATTTTTGAGATCGCTAAATGCCAGCATAATTTAATATAAAACGAGACTTTTTCAATATTTTTTAATGTATTAGTTTTTATCCATTATTTATTCATTATTATTAATTTTTCATCTTTGCGC
Source organism: Gryon sp. ZL-2020 (assembly GCA_022817425.1). Lineage (NCBI taxonomy): Eukaryota > Metazoa > Arthropoda > Insecta > Hymenoptera > Scelionidae > Gryon > Gryon sp. ZL-2020. The sequence continues at coordinate 10,393 of JABFPJ010002949.1, forward strand.
ATTTTCGTTTGAAACATGCAGACGAAATATATAATTATATAAAATTGGATTTCGTATAATATATAAATATATATAGTTTGATCTAAATTTTTCCGAAGGTCGACATGTATTTAAAACGCTTTTACCGGTGAAAGTGCGTGTGATACATCAAAAATGAAGCAGTTCACATCTCAGGAAAAAAGGGATATAAAGAAAATAAAAGTGTTCTGTCGAGTTGATGTTTGCTCACAGAATTGCATTTTTTCGATTCTTGCACTTTTTATCTATTAATTTACAATGCATTTTCTTAATTATATATTTTGTTGTTGTATAATAACATTTATTTGCAGAGAAGGTACATTAAGAAGGATTTTAATTTCTACACGTGTATATATATAATTACATTAATGAGCACATAAAAAACATCACGAAAATTAAGTACACTTTTTTTTAATTGATTTTATTTATGAACTTTAAACAGCACTTTATAATACATATTTTGATTATACATATATGATTTTGATTACAAAATTATTAAATAGTCGAATCGAATTCCAAGTTTTCTATGACGAATAAATAATTTCAGTGTTTCTTAAGTCTTAATTTTGCAATTATTGGTAATATATTATAATTTGTTTTTCAATTATATGTTTTTTCAGACAATAAAATATGTACAGTTATTTTATTCCAACATTCATGTATATATTAATTACACATTAAAAAAAATTAAATTTTGGTCTTAAATATATCATTTTAATAATAATACACAATTTACGTCGGACGATTTTGTCAAAAGACATTATTCATCGAAAAGATTTTTCTTCACAAATTTTGCAGTTCAAAATGAACATTGAAAATGTTCAAAATTCTTTTTACCAAAAAAGCTTTTTCTTTATACTTCAAAATTGTTATAATTTATTAACAAAACTAAATTTGTAAAATTAGAATTTGGTAGAACATATTTTTAAAAATTAGTTTATACATTTTTGAAAAATATATATAAACAATTTTTTCAAAATTTTATTTTTAGAGAAGAAGAAAAATCTTTCGATAACATAATTTTAGAAATAACTTTGACAAAATGACTTAAATAATAATAATACAAAAAATACATAAAATTGTATCTTCGTTAAAGTCCAATTTTTTACTGTAAACGAAATCGGGCAAGGTTTGTTTCGAGGAGTGAAGACATTTCATCCACAAAAAGATTTGATTTATTTGATACAAATAATATTAAAGGCAACGATAATAGAATATAATATAGATTTTAAATGTTATCGAGACAACGTTCGGCGTTCGAAGTTAGTCGACTACTTTGTAGACAATCTTTGGAGACAAATAGGGCATGGAGAAAAATGATTTCGCGAATGCTCTCTCCATGCAGTTTTACAGGTCGATCTTACATATATTATTCCTAAAATTGTTAGTATTTTAACTACATGAGTGTACGAGTACTATATACAAAGTATTTCATTTTATAATCATCCCAGAGAAATATTTCTTGCAAATTAAGTACATAGAAATGAATGAAAAACGCTTTTTAAATGCATTTTTTAATGAATATTTTTATTGGTATAAACTTTAGTCAATTTTGGTAAAAAATCGTAAATCATAAAACATAATTATTATTTTATATTTATATTGTTTATATTCCTCTGGAAGAATTAAAATATCTAATACACTGTATACATATATAACATTCTAATATATAAATATAACGAATCTAGTCAGAGGAAAGATTTTGCTCGAATTTTTGAATATTCACACTCAGTATAATGTCATATTTATATATCATTACATGAACTGTACAATTCAGATTTATTTATAGCCAAACATTTAGAACGTAGAAGATCAATCTCACCGATTTGCTCAATCACATTATGGCATTTTTTCAATTAATATTTAGAATTTAATTCATACTCATGGGATATTGAAGTTGGATTGTTCTTTACATTTCTTAATCTTAAGATTAAAAAAAGATGTAAAAAAACAAACTTGTGAAAAATGAAAAATTAAAAAAGCAGATAATAACATCTTTCAAATGTTCATATAATTTTAAAAATTTTCATAAACATTCTCTACTCTAATATATTTAATAAAAATTTCTACTTCTTTTTTTATTTTTTGATTAAGTACATCCCACGAGAGTTGAAAAAGTACATAAATAAAAATAACATTCAAAATGTAATAATTTATTTAATCATTAAAAAAAAATTGAACGAAATTATTAATGTAAAAATATTGCATTTTATATATGCACATTGAAAATTATTTTATTTCTAATCACATAATCTTGATTAACACTATGTTTAACAACAAATGAAGAACTGATTTGAATAATTAAAATCATATATTTGCTATAAATAATTGAGCTTGAGAAGATTTTGTTTTCACATTTACATGTATTCACGTTCAAAGTAATTTTAAAAGTTTAAGGGTGGGTTTTAAGTACAAGAGATTAAATTATCTATTAAATTAAATTAAATTTTTATTTATCTTGTTGGTTTATTTTTATATACGATAAGATGGATTGTGTATATAATACAATATCTCGGCTTTTCGACCATTTGGGTACATAATCTTTTTTTATATTATAAGCGTAATTGTAGAAAGATTGACTTATTCGGAAGTAAACTTTTGTTTAACAAATAACCCACCCTTATATATACATAGATAATTTTATGTACACAAGATTATACCGATATCATTGACATTTAAAATGTATAGATATGTGTGAATTATTTTATTTCATTCTCGCATATATATTTACAGGGTGGACCAGCCACCTAAGACTTTCTGGCAAGACGTCCAGTCTAAATTTTGAACTTTGCAACAAAAAGTACAATAAATAATAAATTACATTTTGTTTATTAATACAAATAAAGACTTATTAAATATATAATAATTTTATCTCTTATTTATAATTTTAATTTATTTAAATGACATATCTCTTGCAAATTTTCTTTTATTTTGAAGAAACGTATGAAAATGAATTGTGCAAAATTCAAAATTGATCTGGATAGTTTGACCGCAGATTCGACGAGATCAGACAATTTTTGATTAACAGCGTCGACTCGAGTATCATGTACAGAAGTAAACAACATTTTTTATTACTTTAAAAAATTAATTTCAAATACTATTCGGTATTTGTTCGTTTGTTTAAAACTGTTCTAACTCATTCTCATCATTAATAAAACTTAAGCCATTTTTTGACTTGAACAAAATAAAACAAAATATATAACAGAATTGGTTTAACTACATTAAAATTAATCTTTTCATTTTTAACAAAATTAACAAAAAACATATTCAAAAAGAGTCCAATTAATAAGATTTTAAATTTTTTAAGAAAACAATAATAAAACTTCCCGAGTATAATAAATTGAATTCAAGTTTTGATTTGGACGTTTAAATTTGGACATAAATGAGGTTTTCTTCGTGTATCAAATGGTCGGAATCTCGTGAGTCTTATGACGTTAAGAGGTTGGCCTACGATCACTTTGCGTGCTGCTTTGGAAGGTGTCGTTTCATGTGCAACGCGAGATGATCACTCCTTGCAAAAGAGCGCTCGCACACTGCACATTTGAACGGCTTGGCGCCCGTGTGCTTCCGGTAATGCCGTGTTAATTCGTCGCTACGAGCAAATCTCCACTCACATTCGGGCCACTGACATTGATATGGCTTTTCACCTGAAATCACACAACATAAACCATTTTTTAATAACTATAAATAATTCTTCATTTATCTCAAATTTATCTAAAAAATCTCAAAAAAATAAATATAAAAAATATATATAATTTTGATGTTTTTTTTATATATTTCGATCTACATAAAATATATACTTTTAGTATATATTTAGAATAAAAAATATTATATTTTATATTTTCGTCCATCAGGAAATATAATTTTTTTTTCATACAATTTTTGTTTTAGAAGAATAATCAATCTAACTATCTGTGTAATCAAATTTACTATTTATAAAATCAAATCTATTTTCTCAAGATTTTTAAAAATATTTTCGTTTTAAACGATTTTTTTTAAATGTACAATTTTTGATGTTGGTAAATCAAAGACATAAGGCAAAAGTTCATGATCTACGGGACATTTCTGACATATAAAGTGCTTAGAATTTTCGTAACAACGTTCATACTTTCGCGTAATCATGTTATCAGATAATACAAAACAGCGCAATGAATTTCAAGCACGCGTAAATGTTAAATATATAAACCTGTCTGCTATTGAGGCAAAGTTCCTCAATTCACTTCAATCACTTAATTTGTGCAAAAAACTTAAACTAATAAAAGATTTACAAATAAAAAAAAAAGAAAATGATGTTTTTGCATATGAAAATGGGAAGAATCCTCTTGCTTTTACATCACATAACAAATTTCTCAGCGATTATACAAGATTTGATGTATATTCGTGAGAATCATAAATATCCCGAATGTTATATATATATATATATATTCAAACAAATTAAGCGCTTGTACGGCAGTTGCCATTAATTATCGAGTACTTTATTAATTACCAATTCGCACCAAATTAACAAATGCTTGTGAACCGTGGCCTTAGCTTTCACCATTTATCATCTTCCAATCGGCAACGTTAAATCTTAATATCAATAGCAGAAACTCGATAATTGACTTTCATCCAAATGTATGTGCCCGGGCTTGGTTAATTAAAATCAGCCGCATTGCCCAATCACAAATAAGTCACATATGACATTAAGCATCCTTTAAATGGTCATATAAATTACACCCCAAAGGCAAAGACGAAGGCAGACAAAAAAAATGAAAAAAAAAACAAGAAAAAAATTTGAAAGAACAACAAACTCGTTGATTTGTTGGATGACTTTTAACAAGAGATTAGATTAGTAAAACCCGTAACTTTCTCCACAATGTAAATTGTTAATTCGTGTACAATGTTTGACATTTTTCTAATTACGATATTTATGAATCCAACTTAAGCTATAGTGCATACATATGTATCTATATATAAGAAATAAGTATATATAATATACTCATATATACATATACATATAGTTATACATATACACTCGCAGAAACGTGGCTTCCTAGCAATCGGAATGTATGCGAAACTATCGTCAGGCAGTGCGATTGGGCAATGTTGTTTACGAGTCGATAAAAACGAAATCGTGATCCTTTCCAATTGTGCTAACCTTCTTCTCCCGTTGTGAGTGCATATATGCTGAATCCGCTTCGAGTATTATTGCTTTCGATAAATAATTTTTTCCCCTCTCTTTTGTCCGTTTTTACTCTCGATGCCGTGATCCTTTTTTTTTTTCTCTCTCTCTCTCTCTTGCTCTCCATGCAATTCAAATGTTAAATTGCGCTTTAAATTAGCTACAAGCTAATAACAAGTAGCCCGTTTCGAAGATGTTTCTAATTGCCCCACGTGGAGGCACGATCAATTTGACTTTAATTGAATGTTACCTCAACGATTACAAAAATGCAAGTACATTTTTATGAATTTTCAGTTTCAAAGAAACGATTAACAATACAAGAGTTCCAAAATGGTTTTCTAAATGGGAAGACCTTTTTAATTTTAATATTTTTGTATTTACTCAGCATCTGAAAAATGATAGAATTAAATTTGAGTGATTTGAATTAATTTCTGCTGCCTTTTGGAATTGTTAATATAAAATAAAATTCAGTTCATTTTCTAGGCCATCTATTATAATTTATTATTAAAAAAATATATATATATATATATATATATAATCGAGAACTGAACTCATGTCTTTCAGATCTTTAATATATAAACTAATGATATAAAACTAGTACTTTTAAGTATAAAAATATATTGTTTTTAATTAAAAAATATTGATAATATTTAGTTTATTTGTTTTTATATATTTGTATGTTTAAAATTTATGTTTTTACAAGAGAGAATTTAATGCAATATATACTCTAATTTTTATTTAACAATTATTTACAATAGACGATAATATATAATGAAATGACTATGTTATGAATTGTAATATTAATATTAAAATTCATTTATATTCAATATAGACTACAATACAAAACAATTACAATAACTTTTGGTTATTTTTAGCTGAATTGTAAAATTCCCAAAAAGCAATTCAACAAAATTCACTTTGAATTAAAAGTAATCGTTGGTTATAGTTTTTTTTTTTATTAATTTTCAGATACTGGGTTAGTTTATATATGTTTTTAGAAAGGTTGTCTGATTTGATAGATATCCTAAATAAATATTAGACTCAGTTTTTTGATTATTTCATTAACTAATTAAAATTGAATTAGAGTAATAGTTCGTGTCGCTGTAGACAAACATCATAAAAATGTGTTGTAGTTTCTCTCGGAATAACGTGCTATATATCTCTCATGCAATCATTTTTCATAAATGTCATGTAATCTTAAAAGTGGAATGACAAGGTATCTTTTAATTATTAAACTGAGTGAATTAAGATTGTAATTAAAAATTGAAAAAAACCAGATTATAAAAGAGATGCTTTATGAGTCTGTATTTCGATTGAGAGAGAGAGAGAGAGAGAAAAAAAAAAGAAGCTTTCGTTTGAATTCAATTTCAAAAGGTGCACACACAACAATTCGCTACTGAAAGTGCTAAATGGGATTCTTTACATTCCCTTTAAGAGCTGAAATGGGAGATAAAAAAACGTTTTTCTATGTCGTTTACACAAGAATATCTCGACATTTTCGAGCATAAAAGAGACATTAATCAATTAAGTCGTGTTTTTAAAAGGAATACAATACAAGGAAATACGTTTTTCGTACTAAATAAAAGACGAATGATTATTTACGTTATGATATATAATGTTTTAATTGAAATTCTCCGATTGAAACACTTGGTTCATTTTTTTTCATGTTTCCATACTTTTTCGTTCAATGTATAATGTATAATGTAGATATATATATCTGTGGTTAAAAGGCAAAAACAGGTAACTCCATTTCATTTTCGTCAAAAAATTTGAGTTTAAATGTATTAAATATCGATTTAGGAGTTTTGAAAAAGTACATGTTTTTGTAAATTACTTTTTTTTAACGTATTCGAAAGACATTCCTCAGATGGATTTGATGTAATTATAAGCATAAATTCAAAATTAAGCTACATATTTAAAAAGTACAAAAAATGGAGTTACCTGTTTTCGCCTTTTAGCCACAGATATGGAAAAAGAAAGATGTACACTAAGAAAAATAACTTACAATAAATTACTGTTTAAACAGTAACTTGACCACAGAATTCCCATTAACCGAATAAATTCTGTCAAAAACTGGAAAATTTACTTTCTGAACACAAATTT
>JABFPJ010002950.1:0-17671 GCA_022817425.1 Gryon sp. ZL-2020
ACATTTATCACTGCACACACCAACGACAAAGGGGCGGAGTTATACAAAAATCGCCGGTCGCGGCCTGCGAAAATCGAGAGTGATACTCAAATGTGAATAATGGTGGCGCTGTGGTGCGATTTTCATTTCACATTCTTAGTCTTTTCAGACATCGTGTGAATATCGAAAATTACATTTTTTTTACCAGTAAAAGGAGCTACACAAAGCAATCTGTGTAGTTGCCGCACAATAAAAAAGTGGTCGCGCTGTGGGGTAACCAGTCGCCAAAAGGTGTAAAGCGGTTCGACTTAAATCTTAAGAACATAGCTTTACTTTGAATAAGACAACAGCATAACAAAACTATTTTCTCTGAAGGCATACTTTAAATTTTGCATACATGTTTGTCTGTTCTTATTTGATGTATATGTTAAAAATTAATTCTTTATATTGGATTTAACAAGAGGAAATATTTTTATGGAAAACTAATGAGTGCAAAAAGGAAAGTAGATACTTGCGTCCTACTCCATGATCGAACTTTCTTAAACATTGATCCAAAGATGAATTCAATATTTTGTATTGATCATTTTATTGTTAATTTATTATAGCAACATCAGCTGTGGATGATAAATCAGTCGAGCCGCTTATCTCAGAGATCACTGAGGATACCACCAACGATTCCTATAACATCAAAATTGCAAATGTTGTTAGTTTACAAGACGAAACAGTAAGTGATTTTCAGTGTTGCTGTTATTCACGAGTTGTTTTTACATGATATGAAAATGAATTATTTTTTATAGGCCAGTGAGATTCGGAAAACAGTTGAACTCTCGCCGATTAAGACTACGGGCGGAGTATCAGTGCTTAAGAACCCCTTGGTACTTAAGAGACTGCCGTCGTCTCCTTTTGGCGTTCAAATTCCCGCCAAAACTATCAAGGCGATAAATCCCACGTCAAATGAGCCAATGAAATTAATTCCAATTACTAGTATTTCGCCATCTTCGTTATCGAAAGGCATCTTATCGGATACAAAGAAGTCCACAGTGACGACTTATCACATCAATTCTAAGAATATTACATTCACTGTAACGAACTCTCGTACCTCGGCAATGACCACCGAAACCAACACTAGTCCAAAGATGTTCACACCTGTAACTCCTGCGAACAATCGCAGTCATTTATTCGCATCTGCTAGTAGTCTTACAAGAACCAATAAGTCGGTTTTAACTCCCATTGCTGTTACGACGAAGGCACTTTTGACGCCGCTTTCTGGTCGGATGAATTCAGTTCCGATGTTCAAAGTGATCAGTTCAACCCCCAACACGCTCGAACAGAAACAAAAAATTGTCAAATCACCCGAGATTTTGAATGCAATGCTTATTTCTGAGAAACTCTCCCATTTGTATAAATGTGCGGCCAGTAATTGTAGCTTTTCCACTACTTTGGCACAAACTTTTAGTGCACACTTTCGTCAACATAGTTCCATTGCTTTTTCGTCTAATGACAAATGCCATACAATCGCTGATTATCAACATTGTGCTTATTGCCACAAAGTTGTTCCAGATTGTACTACGTTAATCAAGCATATTGATGAAGCTCATTCTTATTGTAACTACATGTGCAAGTATTGCTTCTACAGAGGTTTTTGCCCTTCATATGTGGAAATTCATCAGGTTTGTTGAAATATTTATTTTTAAGATTACATGCTTATATTCATTAATTTAAATAATAATTATACATATTTATTATATTTATATTTCTTTATATTTAATATATATAACTAAATAAAATAATCTTAAAAAATGTTGTGTATTCAATTATTTAAACATTAATAAAATAATATATGTATAATTATTTAATATTTTGATGCAGAAACGAGTCCATCCTGGAAAAGAAGTTACTGTTGTAACAGTTAAAGATATGACGCCTTTACCAGCTGCAGATGTATTTGACCGCAGTTCTAGAGTGAAACCTTATAGATGTATTGATGGTATGTTTAAGTTGTAATTATTATATGCATATTTAGATACAAAATATTTTGAGTTAATGTAATTATACTCACAAAAATAATTAATAATTAATGAAAAGAAAAATGATTAAACTAAATATATATTTGGATATATGACGTTTACGGAAAATAACTTCAACTTAACTTTTCGAAGACATATTCAAAAACTATTCACAATAAAAATGGTTGTAAAAGTTTCAATTTTCAACAACAATACAATTAATTCTATTGCAATTGTTAGTTTCCGAAACCGCTAACATATAATAGATATAGACTAAATGACGATCTTTTATTTTTTTAGAGTGTAAGAAGTTTTTCTACATACCCGAGACATTTCAAACGCATTTAAAATTGCATCATACTAACTTGAATGGTGTCTATCCATGTTTTCACTGCAAGGAAACATTACCAACTCCGCGTGATTTAATAATGGTACATTTTTAAATACTTAGATACTAGTAAATGCAATAAACGTAAGTTGATAAATAATCTCAAAATCAATCAAGTATGCATAGTAAAAATAACTAATATTTTATAGCATCATCACACGACTCACAATATTTCGAAGTACCAATGTTTAAATTGTGATTTTGGTGCTCTTACTATGGACACCATGCACATTCATTTAAGTGACAATCATTGCAATAAACGACCGATTACTCTTGAAAGATCTTTACCACCAAAGGTACGTACAAAGTTTGAATCAATTCAACGGAATAAAATGAACATACGAATATTGATTGAAACAAATGTTGTTTATGTTTATAGCCGGTGAAAAACAAAAGTGCAATAGACCAACTTCTCATTCGAAATCTCGACAATTCACTTCGTCAACTGACTTCTGCAATGACCGATTTTTCGCCGGAATCCGCAAGACGCGTTTATCCAGGACCCACAAGTCGATCGACTGAATCGCCGATTGTAAGTACAAATGCGAAAATTGGTTCCAGTGATGTGTCCACGATCAGTCGAGCTGTAAATATTGATACATCCATGAAACGGCCCGAAGTCATCGGTTCTACGTCAACTCCCGATTCTAAGCGAATGAAAATGGATTTGGTTTTCACGCGAATGACGGAAAATATCGACAAATCTAACAACCTTTTTCCGACCAGTAATAAGGACTGGTAAGTCAAAAGAAACGAAATCAGGGATTGGTGTTGTTCTTCCTGTATTTTTTTCTATTTTAATGCTCGATTAATGTCTTTAATTTTCTTTTGGTTTCGGATTACGTTTATTTGTTTATTTACTTATAAATATTAGATGGACTTTTCAATAATGAAAAGAGTGTTGCAATAGATAAGTTACTCAGAAACATTATTAGTCACAGTTGATATTCATGTAGTTAAAGCTTTTGTTAATTTATTATACCTTGCTTTCTATTTAATAGAGATTTGTATCAAATATTACGTTGTAATAATAAACATAAATACTTGCCCATCGTGTTACAATGTGATATTTTTTATTGAAAATAGCTTATGTGAGATCTTAAGTTACGTTGTTTAAAAATACTCAAACTCAAATTAACTGACATTATCAAATTATTTTAATTGTTTTAATATTTGTTACTTGAATCAAATTATTGCAATTTAATTAATTGTAATTTTGTATAATATTCACTTTGTTATTTACAAGTATTATAATTTACTTTTGTATTTCTATTTATTATTAAATGCGTATATTATTACGTATATACATATTTTTTTACAAACATGCATAATGTTATTTTTATAATCGCGAAACCATTTATGTGCAAAATTGTATGTCGTCCTAATTAATTTGTCAATAAAAATTGTAATTATTAAGTCTTCTACTTATTTAGTTCTTTTAATTAATGGCCTTTGACCTCACTATTGCTACATTTCTAAGACAAAGACATTACTTTAGAGCACGAACATGCATGTTCAGTTTAGTTTTACAATTCATTTGCATGCGCTTTGCTTTTCATTAGATTTTAATAAATCGGTTTATTCTTAATAATGAAAAAGGGTTTCTTTCAACTTCTTTATCTTTTATTTGAAAATAAATTAACTTAATTATTGTATTAATTAATTTATTTATTAAATAAAATATCAAACATTTATTGAAATGTATATATAAGTAATTGTTGGAAATGAAGATATTGAAGTTGAAAACAAGAAAACAGATGAAATATTTCTGAAACTCTCAATAAGAGAATTTTTTGAATGCACTTGTTATATATATTGTGAAACATATTAGGAATTATGGAATGTATCTTGAAACACCTTTATCGAGTGTTATGTGTTTCTAATAATGCAATGCACAACTCTATTGTAAAGTAAGTTTAATATTTACGATACTCGAGTGTTAAACTGAGCAAAAAAGTCAAAAGCATCATGATGTTTACTAAAAAAAGCATGTTCAATAAGTAGATTAATTAAACAATAGTAAATGTTATTTTTTGTTATTGCTTTATAATCCCTGGTACAAGGAATATAGATTTTCGAGAACAAAAAATCAATTATATCGTTGCTGAAAGTCTGCAAAATAGTGTATTATTTTGTAGACTTTCAGCTACTTTCAGTTACAAATAAGATTCGACATCAATTTTATCTGAAAAATCATATATAAGCAATACAAGGAATATCGACAATGTATATTCCTTGTACCAGGATGTTAATTGTAGACTTTAACAATTTTATCATTTTACGTTTTAGTTTAACCGCTGAAGATGAACCCATGGAGGAAGAGTACATTAACACAAATCTGTTAGATAAAAGTCACATTCTAAAAGCTGCAGATCCTTTACTGTCGCAAGAAGTTTTGCCCGACTCCGACAGCGACATTGAAATAATCCAAGACATCCCGGTGTCTGCAAGAAAAATGGAAAAATCCACAACTATCTCCACGAAGGAAGAATCAGATCAACAGCAGACCGAAGAAAAATCTCAGTCAGAAAATTTTCAGCCAAATGAAAATTCCGAATCCAACGACGAGCAAATACCAACCAAAATGATTATCCAGCCAAAGTCAATGGAAGACATTAAAAACACCGGACTTGTTGGAGCAGATCTGTTTCGATGTCCGTACAACACTTGTACCCAGCAATTTGAAGATGTGACGTTGCTGAAAAGTCATATGAAAATGTGTACGTTGAATGGCGGGGCCACCAGTGTGTCTTGTCCGCATTGTAAAAAAATATTAGTCAAAATTGGCTTTTACTTGGAACATCTCAAGTTGCATGGATTGAAGAGATTTGGATGCACAATGTGCGAGGCTCGATTTGCCGTACAATTTCATGCGTTGCAGCACATGAAAAATAAGCATAAAGTTAATTGCAAATTGATCCCAGCAGATCCGGCCAATCCATCGCCCAATGGACTTTATATTATGACGCCAGTGGTCAGTATTGTTGGATTAGTTTAGCGAGCTTGACAAACATTTTATACAAATTGTATATATATTTCAACGTAATTCTTGAATAGTTATTTGAATACTGTTTGTACATTTTTTTTTGTGAAAATTACTGTTCAAAATACATTTATTAAAGATTATTATTATATAATTGGTTTAAAAAATAATTTTGTGATTTGTATTTTTTTTATTTTTTATATTACATTAAAATCATGAAATTGAAAGGAAATTGTGTTTGATTCTATGTAATTTCATTGAAAACATTTGTCTTCAAACCAAAATGCTAAATAAGTTAATTAACAATTGAATTTGTTTGTACAATTTGTTTAACTGTTAACATTTTTAGAAAAATGCTGATTTGAATTAAATTAACACTAGAATTACCGGCCTAAAATCAATATAATTTTATTTGTAAATATTTTCTTTTAACAAATAAAAAGTAAAGTTTCAAAATATAAATGAATTACTATTACATACTAAATTTTCATAATCAAACTGCATAATTTCAAATTTTTTGGATAAAATAGTTCTATTAAATATTTTGAAAATCTACAAGACGTGAAACTGACGCATCGGTACTTCTAGTGTTAATAGATATATTTAAATTTATTTAAGTTATTAATAAAAATCAATTTCGATATATTTTAATAATAACATTCACTTTGATACCAGTTTTGTATAAAGAAAAAATATATAAATAAATGTATATATTTTTGCGGTCACTTTAAAAGATTGCCTAAAATCTTAAATGCCTGAATTATATACTTGGACAGTAACATATATATAATAATATAATTATATTAAAAATATTACTTCTAATCTATGCATGAATACAATTTAAAAAGTCAAAATTTAGAAACATTTGATTGTTATTATTTCTTTTTATTTACAGAATTTCTGTAACGACAAAGTTAAAGGAAAAAAGAAAGTCGGTAAATTAAGTGAAAAGTACAATTCAAAACCAGTGGATATAGATAAAGTATCGTTTGGACCAAATGACATCAACATTTTGCCGCTGCAAGCGATTTACAGTCGCGAGGTGCATTGTGCAGTTTGTCCTTACACGACTAAAGTTCGCACTAACATAATTCGACACCTACAACTTCATGCAAAAGACGAAAGTGTGCCGGAATCCGGCCCAGTTAATCCTGTTCCTTGCTTGGACAAACGTGAAAAGATGTTTGACAAAATGATCAATTTGGCAAGTAGCTCACATGAAAATGCGAGAATGGGCGGCGGCAAAAAAGATTTCGGTGCTGCAAATGAAGACGAAAATGTGCCAAAATTCGTTCCGGAAAATAAAAGGTAACTTTGCACAATCATTCAACATTCATGAAGAATACATACAATTGCATGACTGCTTTCCACTGTTCACAAATGCATGTGATTTTATCCAAAATTTTGAAGATAATTCAAAAAATAGCAATTCGAAGTATTAATAAAGTTATTAGGAAAATAACTTCAAAATTTTTTCACAAGATGTACACTTTGTTATCAAAAATGCTTTTTTTACTCAAATTGTATTTCAATTAAATATATTTTGTGTTTGTCTTTCTTATTTTTGAAATATTAAAAGGTATAGAAAACGTAACTTGTTTAATTGATAAAATAATGAGCATATTAATAATATTAATTTTGCCTTATGGGAACAGTTTTTTGCAAAATGATGTGCTTTTTTGTTTCACAATCAAATAACATCTCTTATTAATATAATGACAGATACGTATGCGGTGTCCCCGAATGCAGCTATTTGACAGTCGACGAAGCAATGTTGCGCTATCACTTGAAAGCCCTACATTCCGAAGAGCCGTATTTTCGGTGTCCCCATTGTTCGCACCAAACTGGTCCGGAGACTCAAAACATTACCATCGACAAAATGGGCGTTCATTTGAAAATGCATGACGCTAGACTCTATAAATGTTCTCATTGCAATTATTATCATTATCACAGGTGAATTGGCAACACATTTTTCCTTTTTCTTATCTACTATTACAGATTATATATGATTATATATACATTTTATGGGTGGAAATAAACGACGCATTTCAACAATCATCTTCTATCTACAATTGGACTACTAATTATTCATTTATATTTTTTACATTTTCATTATTATTATTATTATTAAGACACTTTAATATTTTACATTATTATTATAAATCATAAATCATCATTATTTTTTGTAAATAAATGCATATGCACATTGCATCTTTTTACAGGATTACATTTTGTTTGATGTACGATTTGCATTTTTGATATGTATTTTAATATTTGAACATTTTGTAATCCTGATTACACACCCACTAGTGCTAAAATATACGATTACTTAGAGATTTGGAATTTTCTGATTACTTTATATCAGATTAATCACTTTTATGATTAAATTGGAAATCAATCAGAATTGTCACATTTGCACCCATAGTTTACCAAGTTTTCAGTTGTATCACTTTAAATGTGTTGCTATATTATTAAAAAAAAAGCAAACATGAAATAAACTAACGATGATTATCATTACTAATATGCTAAAATAACTCTTCATTTAAATTCCTTTTTCTTAAAGAGACATAATAAAAAAGAAAATAAAAGTAAAAGTTTATTGAAAGTATATTATAGAAACTTATGTATTTATCGAAAGTTTGATGTAACAGGTATGTTGTGGAGCGGCATCTCGCGGACAAACATCCGGAAAAGCGACCTTTTGTGCGAGTTATTCGCGAAGAAGTCGTGGAAACCGTGGAAAAAAGTCAAAATCAAGAGGAAGCGGAAGATGAACAGCAGGATCCCGATGGAGATCACTGGAAGTGTAATTTGTGTGATTTCAAATGCACTTATAAGGCAGAAATGACGCAGCATGCTGCAACTATGCACGATGAAAAATGTCAGTTTAAATGTTCTGGCTGTTCGTTTAAATGCGTCGCTAAAATTAATGTCGATCAGCATTTAGTGAACAAACATCCGACGGATCTTGACATCACTTATACGATGGTTTATCAGAAAATCAAAGGCGTGAAGAAACCATCGGATCCCGCGGAAAATACACACGATGAACCATTCGATACGACTCCGCTGTGGCGACGTGATATGCCACGAATCAGACACATTAGAGGTAACATTTAGAATAAACAAATTACAATGAATAATAAAATAATATATTTTGTACCAAGGGAGATGAATAATAAATATGGTGCAAATGACAAAAAAATGTTATTTAAAGTTTATTATACAAAAGATGAAATTGCTGTTTAGGTATTTTATTAGAAGATGATGAAATAGCAACTGCGTCTGAGCAGAGTACAAAGTCAGGTAAACGAAAGAGCGACGGTGATCTCGCTCAAAAGGGCCCTAAATCAAAATTATCGAAGACTGGAAACTTTCTGGAGGATTGCAAATTGCTTAAAGACCAACTTCAGCTCCTTAGTAAGGATGAAGCTGGTGCTTCTGGCGGCGATGAATCTGGTGCAAACGTTATTGGACCTTTTGGAAAACCAGTTGATAATATGTACGTTTGTCCGTTGTGTATGAATTTCAGAACAAAGTACAAGCATGATTTAAGGGATCATTTGTATCGAGAATTAAAATATGCAAGGTAAGAATAAAACGAAATAATCAAACAAAAAAGGAAAAAATATATAATTATATGTTATAATTGAAACATGTAACTTGTTTTAGATGGTCATGTCGTGAGTGTGGATTTTTGTCTGTAAACAAGAATAATTTGGCGAAACATTACAGCAAATCGCATCCAGATACAGAACCGAAAATGGCGGCTTTAACACCGGATGAAACAACGGAAACTTGGGTACATTTTGTACATTGAATTAAGATTCTTTTATGTTAACTTGTCGTAAAATCATTACATTATAATCATTAATATTATATTTCAATTGTTTTAGGTATCAAATGTGTTGAAAACGCAAGCAGCTATATTGAAAGAGACAAAGGCTGAGGAAAAAGCAATGTCTAATTCTACTTCAAATATAACAGAAACATCTCAAATTGAAATTTCTCTTGACTCTGATGATGACATCAAAGAAGAAAACATAAGCAAAAAGCCCGACAAGTCTTCAGTTCTTGATCAAACAAATTCTCCAGGTTAGTTGCGTGAATGAAATAACACAATAAATTCCAATAATTAAGGTTCTTATAAATAATCATGTCTAAAAGTTAATTGATGTAGAAAATATAATGAATGAATAATGTCTTATTTATAGTCGGAAATACTGGAGATATTGTGTCAATAACCTGTAAGCACTGTGGCATGAAGTTCACAGCCTCGCGTGGTTTCAAACGTCATGTGATGTTGACTCATCTGAAATGCTACAGTTTTCTGTGCTCATACTGCGATCGTAGCACCAAAACCGAGATCCTAATGATCCAACACATTCGTAGCAAGCATCCGAACAAACCGGCGGAAGTTATTCATAATACGGCGCCAGTGCCTGAAATCAATGACGAATTTTGGGCCCGCGAGTACGGTCTCATTGCTCCGATAAAGAAAAAAATGAAAAAGAAAAAGAACTTTGACGACGAGGATGATCCCGAGCGCAAAGAACTGGCGCGTTATCCGTGCACTTCTTGTAAATATGTAGCGATAAATCTTGCCGGATTGAAGTCCCATTTGCGAACGCACGATCGAGGCACGCTCAAATGCGCTTATTGTACGTTCACGACGTCGCACAAAGTTGAGATTACAAGACACTCGGAGATCAATCATCCAAATCAAACGGCCAAGTATGAAATTCGTAAATTACCGAATGATACGACCGATAAGACAGCGGAATTGATCACAGTTGAAGATTACAATGACGAGATTGAAGAAGAGGAAGAGGAGGAAGAAGAGGATATTACTGGCGACAAGGATAATGATAGTCAATATATTTATGGCTGCTTCTACTGTACATTCTGTAGCATATCATTGGAAAGTATTAGAGTGCACTGGAGTTCGGAACATAAGATGGACAATAATAAAAAACAATTCAAGTAAGCATTCATTATTTACTTTGACTTTATTATAATAACGAGAAAATAGTTTAATTATAAATATTGATTATGAATGATGTTTAAATAAAATGTTAAATATCTGTTGCAGATCTCGTAAATTTCAACTCAATAAGCAAGACTTTTTGCACTCATTCAAGTGTTACTACTGCAGCGTGAAATCCACTGTGTCAAATTTGATGATACACGTGACTCAGCATCACGGCAACGTGCCGGTCAATTTTGTGGAATTGGAAGAGGGATCGCAAGAGACTTGGGTCTGCATGTGGTGTAAAGAGGTTTGCGAGAGTCGGGCAAAAGCCAAGAATCATCATCGTATGTTTCATTCGCATCTTAAGCCGGACTTTAAAAAGTTGCCCCATCGTATGTACAATTGTCCAGATTGTACTTATCAAAGTGAAAACCTACAAAATCTTCGCAAGCATTTTGCTCGTCACATTAATTTAATTAAATGTCGATACTGTTCAATAACATTTGCCAACTCAAGCGACAGTACGGGACACTGTGAGACAGCGCATCCTGGTCTCGAGGTCAAAATCGAAAGTATCCCGAATTATGATGCCCACGTGTCGCAACTGATGTTACGTGCGATTCAGGATGTTCTCGGGGATAGTTTAAATTCATCGGCGAGTATGTTTAATATTGAATGCGGAGGAGTTGCGCGTAAATCCACAACAAAGTCATCCATGTTCAGTTCAACACCGACAAAACCAAAATCGGTTGCACGCAAGTCTACTGCTAAGAGCGCCATGTATCGTGGACCTTACTCGTGGTATGGTAAACCGATTGAGCCAATAGATCTGGCGAAAATAAACGTGCAAATGACTCTGACGAGCAAAAGCGTCAAGATTGACTGTCTCACACTTACAGGCCTATTTAATATTAATCCGAAAATCATTTTGAGAGATATCATGAAAGATAACACGTAAATGTAATTATTGGTAACACTCTTGCTACGTGAAGATGATGATAAAATTAGGTTTATGTATATTTTTTATTTATTTTTTTACCTTTTTTGTAAAAGTTAGTTGGTTAAGATATTCATAAACAATATTTATATAAAAATAAGTTAATACACAATTTTGATTTCAAGACAGTGTAAATAGAGACATTTTAAATAGAAACATTTTTTTTAGTATCTTGTAAGAATTTAGTAGAAACAGAGTGAGCAAAGTGGGTTGCAAGACTGATGATACTTTGGCATAAACCTGTTGCAATGTAAATAATGTGTATTATATTAGTTGTGAAATATTGTCAAATATACGTATTTTTGATTTTTCATAAAATTATGTAGTGTTTTATTGAATGAAGACTTTTAGGATAAGAATTCATGTTTTTGCATCAAATATTTAGTTTTAAGATCATCAGTTTAATCAATTCAAAAAGGGAAAAATTAGTCCATTCTATATAATTAAATATACAAATTTACAGATACAAATTACAAAAAAATACTTTATATAGTTTTGTGTATGTTTATACGTTCTAGACATTTTATTATTTTTTTCTCTTTTGGCTCTATAATGGAGATTCTATGTTGGACGATAATGTAAGTTTTCTCCTTTGGTATGTCAAACCATAACATTTCGTGAGAATGTACTTAATTTGATAATATGTCATTTTCTTATGTATGGTACCATTCTCAGCTTGGCGAGGATGACTTGTTATCATTCATATTTCTTCTCTTTCTACATGTGATGGTATCCCAAATTGAATATGTGGGTGAACAATATAATACATTATCTTCCTTCGAAACTTTATATTAATATAATTTCATTTTGTAAAATTAAATAAGCAAATATATATTTTCAAACTATTAGAAAAAAATGAAATGGTAATATCTTTTAAAGACCATGTAATTGATCCTTTACTAAGTCAGATATAAGTAGATATGTTTATAGCATTTGTTAATTTGTTTTCTTCAGTAAGGACTGTATAAATAAAATAATATGATAAAATTTATTTTTTTTAGTGAAGACTTTAATTATCAAAATCTCTACTTTATTGTTATTACAGATCTTAACAAAATTTGGGAACTTATTATTTATTAATGTATTTGCATTTAAGATTTTCGTTTATTAATATTGCTACTCCTCCACCAATTTCAGTAGGTCTATTTAAAGAAACTATATTTTAATTAGAATTAATTCATTCATTAATTAATGTTTTACAAGTTAACGAAGTAATTCTGTAAATGAACCCCAGCAAACGAAAATCCATTTGAATCAATTTAAATCATTTGACTTAAATTGTGTTTTTGTCCAATTCACAATTTAGAAGGAATTCTCTTAATTCTATTAAATATAATCAAATATCGACCAATAAGAAAATAGATTTTAGTTGGAAATAAAATTTAACTTAATTGTATTCAATTGTAAAAGTTTAATTTAATTTTACATCATTAATATGAACAATTTGAAAAAATTGCATGCAATTAATATATAATTTATTTTCGAAATAAAGCTGAATTCTTATTGGTTGCTATTAAATTTTATATTTCACAATTCAAAGAAAGGTGTTCAAAATGTGTTTTTGTCCAATTTACAATTTCAATATCGAACTCCAAATTGTTTTTCATTTGCTGGAACCTTGTTCCTAATGAAATGACAGTTCCATATTTAGTATCACTAAAGTATTAACCATAACTGTATAAATGTAAAAAAAAATAATAATAAAAAATTATACAACGAAGTAGGTAGATTAATTTGTAAAATATGTACTAGTATCATAGACAGTCAACATATCTACACAATTCAGAATATGCTAAAGAATAACATCTTTAGCATATTCTGAATTATCTCTGAGAAAAACAGATTGATCAAATAACTCATCTTCGATATCAAGAGACACGGTAGTGTCTCGACCAAGTACAAAAAAAAACGATCGTTTTTGTGCGGCCAGTTCTACCGTGTCTCTTTTCAGATACGAACAAATGCCGTTTTTCAACATACAAAATAAGTAACAATAGCAATAAAATTTCAATTTTTTTTGCTATAATATTGTTGCCATCATCGCCCTGAAGAAAATATTATTATTTTTCGTACTTTTTTTCAAAAACATCGTGTTTGGCAGTTAACATCAAAGAAACAGGTATGATTTTGGTACTATCAAGCGGCGTGCAATTTCCAGAATGCTAAATTCGAACATCCGCGCGTACAAGTAATTTTTTATATGCATTCTGAAATACCCATTCTTTCAGAAGGGGTTATTGTTGAAACCACCCCTGCTTCTGATGGCACTGAAAAAAGTTTCAAGGTGGTCCTGCAACCACCTTGAAAGTGGCTTGCTCATGAAAATGAAAGATTTGGGTTTTACTAATTCGGTCTTGGACTGGGTCAAATCATACTTGACTAGTAGACTACAATCGATACGCGGTAATGATGGCACTCTATCCGAATGGGTAGGTGTGGGACGAGGAGTTCCTCAAGGGTCAGTTCTTGGTCCTTTGTTCTTCTCCATCTTCGTGCACGACCTTCCTTCTAGGATTACCAATATTTCACATCACTTATACGCCGATGATCTGCAAACCTGATCTACAAAACCTGCTTTCCATTTGATCTTCGTACTGCACTTCGCCAAACCATGCTTGATATTGAGAATATTTCAAACTGGGCAATGGAAAACAGGCTCTCACTGAACATCAAGAAGACAAAAGTGATGCTCACTGGTATATCACGTTTCATCAAGGCCATCGATCTCGACAGCTTTTCGCGACTATCACTGAACGGTGTTGATATCCCATACACTTCTACGATCATTCCTACGATTGACTACTGCTATCTCCTGCACCTGGGTGTCACTAAGGAACTTGATAAGAAACTCCAAAAAGCTCTCAATGCCTGTATCAGGTTTATATTTAAGTTGAAACGATGTGATCATGTCTCGCCCTACTTTGCTATACTTGGGTGGATGAAAATCTATACACGCCGGTTGTACTTTCTCGGTTGTCTACTATATCGAATCATCGATACCGGTTTACCAACTTACTTGGCACACGAACTGATTCCGGTGACGATAACTCATGGACATCAACTCCGTCCACGTCGTGTGATCTTTCAAGTTCCCCGAGGGCGTATAGAAGCCTTCCGCAAGTCCTTTTCTGTGTATGCTCCGCGCTTCTGGAATATGCTACCATAAAATGTTACTCGATCGTCAAGCCTCACAATCTTTAAACATAATCTCCGATTGTACTTATTATCCAATGACATTCGCTTATAATTTTGACTCGTCTCTTCTCCTTTTCGTAATTTTATATTTATATTTTTATATGTTCTTACGGTAAATTACCTTGATCGTTTTGTCTTTTACTCTGTAATATATTATCTTATCTTACTTTTTGTATTTCCATTTATCATGTTAACCTGCTGCTCTTGTATATATACCTTAAGCTATTATTCTCCATATTATAATACTTCGTTTTATATATTTTATCATGCTGTATCTTTATTGTCCATTACGGGATTATTTTCCCAGGACTAACATTATTTTTTGAATAAATAAATAAATAAATTGTAATACATAAAATACAATTTCAATGCATAAAATTTATACAATGAATAATATAATTTACACTACACTTAAACATACATCTAAATATTCTGCCACTTCATTTGAAATAAACTTCTCGTTCTTCAAGTTTACAAGCAGGTTTTCTAAGCTTTCCATCTTCTTTTTTCTTCTTCGACATTTTTGATTCAGCACTTTGACTTTTTTCCGCAGTTCGATAATGTACTGTTTGGCGTTATTCCAGTGGTCTAGGCTTAATTTTGGGTCAGCAAAGTCTTTATCATCGATTTCAATTGAAAATCGTGCTTTTTTGTTGGATATCAAATCTTCAGAACGTCTAAAAAATATAATTTAAATAAATATCATTAAAGAAATAATTTAAATAAGTTTAAAAAAAATAATTAATGTAATTACTTTCGCTTGTTTGATTTAAAGTTATCATGAGTATTGCCATTTTCTTGTTGAACTAAATCTGTTCTCGAATCACTCTCCGAAATTCTAAAATACAGAAAAATACACATATTTTATAATTTTAATTAATTATAAGTTATTTTATTGTATTAAGAACACGTTAAACTTACTGTTGTTGATGAAAAGATGATAAATTGTTTTCAGCTTCATTTTCATCAATTATTTTGGCTTGCATTTCAATTTTTTGCATAAACTTTTCCGTCGAAAATATCGTTGGAATAGCACAAGGTTTCAATTTTTTTTGTTTTGAATGAACAAAAACTAAATCAGCAAATGATGTCGCATCAAAATGCATTTCGCAGACAACAGACGAAGATTTTGGTTCCCAAGTAGAGCATTGTTTAAAATCACGAATGTGGCTAACCCAAATTTTTCTTTTTTCTGCATCAGTCGGAAATCTGAAATTAATTTTGTTGATTTTGAATTTGAAAAGTATGAAACAAACATAGTAAATATATACGTAAGTGTATACATATAAATGTTAAGTCAATTTTCTTAAATATATAATTAACTTACTTGTAAAATGAAACATTATTTTTTTCTTTTGATGAAGAACAAACACTACACACTCGTGGCATTTTAATTAATTTTATAATATTAAGAAAAAGAGATTATAATTATGAGAAGAAACGCTGTCACAAAGTTAGACTAGGAACTGTCGACTGTCGAGCACGTGAATCCATGCGCTTCCCCTCCACACTTGTAATGCGAGAGAGAGATAGCACGAGTACATCCACTATATCTGTCTCTTTTACTCCGGCTTATCAGTGGCGTCACTCGCCGCCTATAGTGGAGGTAACGAGCGTACAAGTTTGAACGTTGAAGTGTCATTTTTCTACTCGCAAGAGGGCGTTTTTATATGATTCTTTTTCTGTACAAGTTAAGATGACTTTTGAAATGTCATCTTCCTCCGTAAATTAAAAAATTTGTATTCACATATGTATAGATTGGAAGATTCTTAGCTGATTGAATAATATTATTACATCTTGTAATTATAATACAAACACTTTAAACAGCTTGTGATATATATTGAACAGATCGAACTACTTAATATACTTTTAATTGTTTAAATTAAAATAAATAAGTAATTAAAGTAAATAAGTTTTAAATTATTCAAACTAGTTTAAGTAGTTCAAGCTACTTTTAACAGTTCAAATGATTACAATTCTGTTCTTTTCTAAGAATTTGAAAACAAATCTTTGCTTGGATGAAAAGTTATGATCGTTTGAAAAATAGTAAACATTTGTACATTAAATGTATATTGAAATATGCAATATCTAATTAAATATGCAAATCAAGTCTCTTTTATAATAATAAAATTTCCTTTCTGATTTCTCAATTTATTGAAGTAAGATTTCGAAATAAAAATCTTACTTCTTCAGAAAAAAATGAACTTTTCGAATCTTTAACAAAAATTTCAAAAGTTTAACGGAGTAACTAATTCCCTATGAGCGTTTAAACATGCTCTAAATTTCAAGTAAAAAGTTTCTTTTGGTTTTTGTAGTTCTTCTCATTTAAAAATAAAAGATCGATTCTTTAACGAGTGCTTCTTAAAGTAAAAAAATGTCATCTTTAATTAAAAAACACTTTTAAATCCAGTGAGAATTGCCAAAGTGATGAACATTAGAATTTCAGCAAAGTTTTGCAAAAAAGCGTTCTAGTTTTTTTGCCGAGTGTAGTTGAAATTAGTTTAACTAATTCAAATAGCGTGTTTTTGTTTAAGGGGACTCTCCACAAAAATGGCTATTTTCGTCAATTTCAGTGCAATCGCCTTGATTTTTTGGTAATTAGTAGACTCCCTAATTAATAATAGACTCCCTAATAATAAGTAGAAGGTCCCTAATTAATAATCTGTATTAAAAACCGAAAAAAATCATTTGTTTATGAGTTATTAACAAACAAATGTTCAAAAACGCCCATTTTCAAAAAGGTACTAGGACCTTAAATTACAAGCAATTTTATTTTTATTGGCACTATTTTGTTCCTTATTTAGAGGACTAGGTAAATTATGGGCAGATTTTTAATAACTATTAACAAACAAAAGTTATGGACAATAATGTGAAATCAAGCCAAAAACACCAAAAAACGCCAAAAAACGTGTTTTCTTTTACTTTATTGTTTATAACTTTTTTTATTAATAGTTATTCAAAATCTGTTCGTAATTGTCCTAGAGGATTGAATTCTGAACAGTTTAAAAAAAAAGAAGCCAATCAGATGAAAATTGAGCTCCCACCAACATTTCAAATTTGGAAAATCGATAAAAATAAGTTTACGAGAAAAACGCATTTTAAAGTTTCACTTTCATTTTCTGCGGTTTACATTCTTAATTGATTTAAAAAT
>JABFPJ010002951.1:0-17666 GCA_022817425.1 Gryon sp. ZL-2020
TTTAAGTTAAACATTTCATTTAAAAATACTATTGTACTTTTTAAATTTAACCAGTTTAAAGTTTGATTTTAACTTGATGGTAGTAAGAAATACCAATAAAAAAATGTACACGCCAAATTAATATTTAATGTTTTGATATGGTTGAATTAACCAATTAAAAAAGTTGTCCATATTTTAACCTCTGAAAATAGTAATCTTTACTGTATTTTTGTTTGTACGTATCATTTGTTTAACTGTGTGTATGTATGTTTCTAATTTTTGAGAAACTATTTTAACGATAAAATATTTGTCATTTTATTAGCGAGGAAATCCTTATATATTTCAATATTATCCAATTAAATATGCAATTAAAATTTGTTATATCAATAAGAGACAGATGACGTAATAGTTATTTTTAAAGATTTGTTCACAGCGCAAACATTTAGATTAAAAATGAGATACATATGAGAGTATTAGACGGTTGACTGTCGTTGTAAATTGAGAAAAGAACATTGTAATATCAGTCTGGTAGCACTGCTTTCATATGAATAAGCACACACTTTAACATACAACGTAATGAACATGTCATGAACATCAGTTTCTGTCTACAATGCAATCGTAAACTCCAGTGTATTCGGCAGTATTGTCTCTCATGGTGCAATTACACTAATTGATACGATCACTGACATTATCACTGAATGTGATTTTCAGTGATGAATTTTATGCGAAAAACTTTGACAACATGTATTCAAAACGCAATGCTGATATATCATATATTTGCGTATCTATTAAAATAAAAATGTGGATTTGTTTATTATTAGCTTTTATGAAATAAATCAACTAAAATTGAATATATAAAATGTGAATAAATTTAATTAATTATTTTATATAAAAATATCAGTAATTTGTTACCTGATATTTCGCTCTAAATACGGCACATTACCCTTGTCTTTATTTAAAGGAAATAACATTATTTTTCAAGGTGGATTACGCAAAAAGGGCCACATTCGATAAAAGATTAAGGTAGAAAATTCGTAATCTAAGATTCGCTTGAAATTTGGCGAAAACATTTCTAGAGGTTAAATAAGTGTATATGATTTTTTGCAGCATTTGTTACCCATTTAGTTTTCGACATAATTAATTTTTAATTTACCCTTTCTTAAATCGTTACATTGCGCTACTATAACCAATGTAACGATATTCAGAAAGTGCAAATTCAAAATTAATTATCTCGAAAACTAAATAAGTAACAAGCTAGTCAAAATTAGTACTGTGATCAAATTTGTATAAATATCATAAATATAAATTTTGATTAAATTCAAAATACATAAAAATTATTTTTTAATAACATTACTATTAATTAAAAAAACGTATATAAAATAAAAAAATAAATAAAAAGATTTAATGTGATTAGTTATGTGACTTTTCGAATGTTAATAACAAATGTCAAAATTGAAAGTTGACAACTTTACTATATACATTGTTTAATTCGTTATTTTGAAATTTAATTAATCTCGAATTGTATATTCTGACAATAGCCACATTTTTCGAACGTTCAAATGATTTAAAAAGGTTACCTGTCATTCAAGTATCAAATTTTTTGCTAGTGTAACTACTTTATATTTGCAATAACTTAATAAAACTATCGTTAAGCAAATAACTTTTTAATATGAAATTATTCTTGAGCTTTTTAACGAATATATATTTTTATTTTTTCATGTAATCATTTACATGGAGAATTCTTTAAAGAATTCTTTAAAGATTAAATACATTTAATATTATTTATCTAATAAATGCTTATGGCGATAGAACATCCTTAACCTGTGGAGATATGTTTGCCAAATTTCAAGCGAATCTTAGACTTTCGAGGTTACGAATTAAGAGGAGATTCATAATAAAGTTGTTAATTTTTAATCGATATTAAGAAAACATTTTAATTAATCATAATCAATCATAATTAGTCATAATCATATTTTATTTGAAAAACATTAATTTTTGTTTAATTTATGAACTTATTTATTTGAGAATTAATAAATTTCCATTTTTTTCATTAAAATACAGCTTTTTCAGTAATTTAATATTTTATTTCTTGAGTTATTACTATTACGATGTTATAGTTGAGTTATTACTATTACGTTATTACTTACGCTGTAATGACTAATAAATAAGTTTATTTATTAGTAATTACATCGATTTGATATATTAAGTAGATATACGTACTTATCATAACTTAAAAATACAATTTCTCAAAATATTTTTTAATTTCTTTATTTTAATGAAATCGAGTGATCCACTTTAAAGAAGAATAAATTTATCTCTACTACTCATAGATATTTAACATTATCTTGAAAGATAAATTTAACTATCCAGTTTAAGTGTTTAATTCTATCTTTCGGCATGATACTTACCAAATATAATAATACAGAGTGAAAGGAATATAAAACTTCGGTTAAATTTAATAACCGAAGTTGCACTAAAAATTAGAAGAAAGTTATAACAACGGAGAAAAGTGTGCAGTACAGCATATTAGATAAAGGGATAAAATTAAAATTTTTTCCTTTTATAGTCTTGGCAGTAAATCAAATAAAAGACATTATGTAAGAATATTTCATATGATACATATTGTTAGTTATTTGGTGCCAAATTTTCCAGGATAAAATGATCCATATTCGTATTTTTAAATATTTTCTAACATGTACTAAATTTAACTGGATACGTGAAATTAAAAGGATATTTGTAACATTAACTGGTAGGTGTTTACTTTATATTTTTTAAAATGTATTTCGAGTTTCAAAAATTGTGTTCGAGTTTCAAAAATAATTTTATTTATTTCATATAGTCAATGAATGCACACTGAAACGACTATTGACATATTATAAGTCAAGAAAAATTTCATGAATAAAAAGTCAATAGTTTTTATTTACATTAACTTAAAATTGTGTTATTATAAGACAAAAACAGTTTGACATATCATAAGTAAAAGTCGAATGAGATTTAAGGTATTGTTAACTTATGTTCCTTAAAATTATAAGTTATAATAAGTTAACGAATATGAAGTAATATTTAGTCTAAATTTCATGGATAATCAGTGAAGTTTGGACTAACGAGCAGTGACTCAAAGTATCTCTTTGGTTCGTATGCGCTCGCATGACGTCACGTGAGTTCCTCAGTTCATTCTGCGATTGGTTGGCCGTTAGTCAAAACTTCATGGATTATCACTGAAGTTTTGACTAAAAATGCCTTAAGTCCCGTTCACTAACGATCGAACAAATTTTTACTTATCATTGCTTAATATTTCAAGGATAATTCTGTAGTTCTTTTGTATTTATCCCTAAAACGGATTTTTAGGATAAAAAGAAAAAAATTTAGTGATTAAAAGGTAAACTTTCTGTTTTCATTAACCAACAAAAACTTTAATTTTAATAACACAAGCCTTTTACTGTTAATATGCCAACAGTCGTTTCAGTGCATATATCAGTTTTTATACGTAAAAAAATCTTTCTTTAATTTAATCTTTAAATCTTTCCTTAATTACATTTGAGGAATATTTAGAATGAATAAAACAATACTTGTCTGGTGGTTGATCTACTATTACACAATTAACAATAAATAAAATAGTTTTTTATTGTTAAGTTATTAATAATAAAATTGTTATTTTATTTAAATTATAAACAATAAATGTTTGTATTCTTTTAAGTTAATTCTTTTCATGTAGTTAAATATTTAATTTATATCATAGTGACAACAATGTGTTGCTTAAAAAACTACAATGTAATTCCTTATACAAGTTGTTACGTGCTTACAAATTGTAGAAATAGCATTAAAACGAACGAGGTCATGACTTAGAGTGTACATCATGATTCGAACGTAAATGAATGTTAACACAGTCAAAGCAATTGGGAACACGTAAGACTAAGTTAGAACGAATTCGAATTCAAAGTTTAACCGGAACTCAGCGATGCTTTCATCGCACTTTTGCTCCGATGCCATAAATCATAACATAATAAACAACTTTGCTGGCTAGATGGAAGCAAAAATGTTGATTCAAAGTTACCAATAGTTTCAAAAATGAAAATGTAGATTGATTGAGCACGTTAATTACTCTGAAAATCTGAATGTGTGAAAATCATGGAAATACTTATTAAATAAGTGTATTTGCATTTATTTTAGGTTATAAGTCGCTCACTTATTGTATATATGGCCGACTATTTATTTAGAATAAGTGCATTTATACGCTTTTTGCATATTCAATTGGAGAAAGTAGATACATTTCTTTTGTTCAACTTTTAATTATATAAACTTTTTTTTGTTTTGAATAAAAAATAAAAAATTTTAATTTTTAATATCTATTATTTTTCTACTTTTTAGTCATCAAAGCTTTAATAACAATTATTAATATTGTAAACAAGAAAAATGTGATATATTATGCATGCATTAACGATAATTATTTAAATGAGTAAATAATATATATTTATATGTATATATTTTTAAATATTCGATAATAAAATATTGAAACTACTGGAAAACCAATATATTGACATTACCTATGTCAGACGCTTTATGTACCAATGCTAAACTCACAAATTTCATATTCATTTTATGATGTTTATTTATATCCGTATATTTAAGGTCATAAAAAATAAAGAATTTCATTCAAATGTTTCGAATGTTATAAACATTTTGAAAACCGTTCATAATGTACAGTTCGTTTCTAGCAATTTTCTTATTCGTCATAAATGCTAACAATTTAAAAAACTGTCAACTAAATTGATCCTTGAATGTGTAGTTTTTTAAATAAAGTTTATAAAAATAGGTATTTCTTTATTGTTTTTTATCGAATATAAATTATTGCCATTTAAATCAACGTGAAAAAAATTGCTTGCAGTTGCGTTATTTTTCCCGTGGAACAGTTTGACTGAAATAGGTGTTTTTCAAGCAAATGAAATACACAATCGTACACAGATGTATATATTCTCTTCTTTATATTTTTTTCAATTTAATTTTGATTGACTTATATGGATCCTGCCAAAACTATCCTGATATTCTGTTCAATCTGAGAAATAAGTAGAAAGACATTTTCGGAATAATTGAAGTTAAAGTTGTATGTGTTCTCTCAAGTCCTAGATAGAATGTTCTACAAAGCACTGATTTTGACTAACTTCGGAGCTGATTTTATGAGATAGCAATTTTATAGTGAATAGTTAATAATTCAAAAGAAATTCCAAGAGAAATATCCAAGAGAAACTCTTGGATAAAAATACAATAAATAATAATAAATGAAAAGATACAATAAATATTGATATATCATTTAATTATAAAAACTATGATTCATTTAACAATTTGATATTGTTTATGAAAAAGGAGATAGAAAAGATCCAATAGATCTGCATTAGTATCAAATGCGATAGAAATAATATAAACATAAGACAATGATAATTTTCAAAATTTATTAATTAATTTTAATTAATTTTTTTAATGATATTATAATTTCCTCTTGGTTAGATTTTCATTCATGTATATAAAAATATAGCTAAATTAGTCATAAAAATATTTATTTATCTCAAAGTATATAATTATTTAATTGTAGTTATCAAATATTAAGTAATTTTTTGTTTTGTATTGTACTTTTATATTCGTTCTTAGTAAATGTAATCATTATAACATTCATTAGTTTTATCGGCAGATTTGTTGAAATATTAAAACTACCTTTGATTAGTAAATAGTCAATATGTAAAGTCACAGTCACTGTAAAATGGAAAACTTTCTCTCATTCAACATGATTCTCATTTTTCCCCCAGAATTCCGCCAACGCCTTGCAGAAATACTTATCGATATCCAACATATTACATTATGTTTGAGACAAACTTAGATAGTTGATGAAACGTTATTCTACATACAATGAAAAAAAAATTAATTCAAGTTGTATCACTTATTGCGTCAAACGAATGACCAAGTTTATTAAGTTCGAATATTCTTATTGTATTAGAAGGATCTTAATTAAACTCAATGTCCTATCAAATTTCAATGCATACAATAAGCTTACCAGATTACTGTCTGTTTTCATCAAATAGATGTTCGAGATATTTTCTTGAGAGTGTATTTTCATGTCTCCTCTCTTCTCAAAGTAATTATAGAAGAATTAAATAAAGATATATAAAAACAATAAATTCTCATTTTTAAACGAAAAGTTTAATGAATTATACATCTTATATTTTGTAGCAAGTAATAACTTGCTAAATAAATAAATTGTAGATAATTGTAGATAAATTTATATTGTAGCATTACTTTTGTTATATAGTTGAAGAAAACATTAATTAATACATTGCGCTGAACGAAGATTTACGAGATTTGACATTTTACTTTTCCATTAATCAGCTTTTAGCATGACTCTTTCTTAATCCATGAGTAACAGTCAACGAATGACGTAAAAATCAATGAATAGTTTAAGTAATCTATCCCTTCTAATGAAGCATAACTTAATTCTATAAACCATGTTACAAACTTGAACAGAAATTCATCTACTCGCATGTGTAACTCCTATTCTCTAAGATTTAATTAAAATATCAGTATTCACTCTAATAATGAAATAATCATCATTCCACTGCCAAGTTTTCGTATTAACTTCTTAGTTAGGCAGAAAACAAGACATGTAAAAACGTTGGATGTGGAATAACTTGGTGTTTATTAGAACCTATAAACGGTAAACCTATAGTAATCTTAAGTAGTTTAGATTACTGCATCCTCTAAAGAAGCGGTAACTGTAATGAAAATTTTAACACTAATGAGTAAACTTGTGCGTGACTTACCAATGAAGAGGAAAAAGATGAGTAGACCGAGCTCTCGCATGGAGGCCTTAAGCGTGCGACCAAGAATTTGAAGGCCTTTACTGTGCCTGGACAGTTTGAATATACGAAACACCCTTACAAGCCTGATGACCCTGAGAATCGCGAGGGACATCGCTTGATTGGTGCTCTTATCCTGCGGGCTGACCGGAGCCTTAGGCAGGTTTAGCGTATCCTCCTCCTCCGCCACAACGGTGGCTAATGTGATGAAGTACGGAATGATGGCGATTATGTCGATGATGTTCATTACGTCACGGAAGAAGTTTAGCTTGTTTGGACAGGCGAGGAAGCGCACTGATAACTCGAACGTGAACCAGATGATACAAATAGTCTCTATTAGGAAGAACGGGTCCGTAATATCTGGCACTTCATCCTCTTCGATCTTGGTGCCATTCGTCGTGGTGTTAAACACCTTGTAATGTTTGAACTCGGGAAGCGTTTCCAAGCAAAATATTACGATCGATAGGAGGATCACGACTACGGAAATAATGGCGACAACTCTCGCACCTTGCGAGCTCTCTGGATACTCAAAAAGTAACCACACTTTCCTCTGGAACTCGTGCGACGGCAGCGGCTTTTCTTCTTCTTTGATGAATCCTTCATCCTCCCTGCAAAATTCAATACATTTTATTAGATTTCATTTTATTAGCTTTAAACAACTACATTTAAAAATGAAGATAAAAATAAAATGTATAGTTAATTAATTAATTTTCGTTAATGCAGTTTATTTGTAGGAGATTTGCAAATATAGTACTTAGAAAAATGTACTAATTCCAATATTTTTAATTAAAAAATTCGAAGTTTTGTTATAGCATATTGTGAATGATGTATATGTCACAAATGTTACATAACCAGGGAAGAAAAAAACAGCAAAAGGCGGTATCAAATGAGTGAAGTGTTAGCCAAACAGAGTACATTATTCAAAATCATGTAGACTAGCCAACTTTTTTTATGAGTCGTACATGATATTTTTACCAAAACGAGTAATAGTGGCCTATTTTACAGCTTTATAGATGAAAGACAAGATTTTCATACAAAGATTTGTCTAAAATATATTCACAAGAAGATTTATCAAAAAAATATTCAAGAACTATAAAAGTACTTGTTTTCTTAAATGTAACATTTGAGAACTAATTATTTAAACTGATTTCAAGAAAGTATTTAATATAAGTAATTATTATTTCATTCGTAAAAAAGTTGTTTTCATATTTACTGTTGCGAATAACTTGACACTTTGAGTATAACATGCGTAAGTAAAGAAAGCTTTAGAGCAAATCGAAAGTTGAAAAGACAAACATTGTTTAAAAAAGAGATTTTTTTTGTTCGTTTGCAGTCCGTAAAAGAACACCGAAAATGAAAATATTGTAGTAGTAAATAATTTGTATTATATTTCAGAATGGAATAATTATATCGTCGGTCCTTACGAAAACTATTCCATTTCAATATTTCCTATGTTAATTTATATGGCAATTTTTGAAATGGAATAGTCTTCGTAAGGAACGTCGATATATGAAATCAAAAAATTTAAATTTAATTTACATATGAATTATGTTTGGCAAATTTTTTGAAACTATCTTAAATATTGCATGATAAAATGCAAACTTGTCATCAAATACATTTTTCGCTATTTTTTAAAGAAAATTTTTTTATAAATTATAACCATAATATTCAATTTTAGAAGAATATATTGTTTTTTTTTGTATATGATTTTAATATGATACATATTATAATCTAGTTTATCAAGTTTAACTAATTTAATCTTATTATTTAACCCGATTAGAGTTTGATACTTATTTAATAGCTTAAATTCAGTTTTACTATAATTAAGACAAAATATCAGTAAACTATAAATATAATTTAAATACATGTGAAGCTTTTAAGTATTTAGTATTAAGTATTAAGAATTTTAAGTATAAAACCAATGGATGTATGTAGTTAACTTTTTCATTCACGTAAAAAGCTAATTTATATAATTTTTGTTTCATTTACAAAATGTATTTAACTTAATAATTGCATTTATTTTCAAGCAATTATTATTTGATGTTAATGTTTTAATTCAACTGCAAGACAAAAAAAAACATTTATTTAGTATTAAGTTTTGCTTTTATATACAATAAAATAATGAATATATTTGCAAACCTAAATTTATTGGTGGCCAATTCTCCCAATTCGTAAAACTTGATTTCCTCAGAGAAGACATCGAGAGGTACGTTGACCGGACGGCGAAGACGACCACCGCTCTGATAATAATAGAGAATCGCATCGAAGGAAGGCCGGTTCCGATCGAAGAAATATTCGTTGCGCAGTGGATCGAAATAACGAATTCGTCTTTCCGGATCGCCAAGCAGCGTGTCCGGAAACTGGTTTAGCGTACGCAATTGTGTCTCAAACCGTAGCCCGCTCACCTAAACATAAAACGCATAAATTAGTTTTCTTTTAATACCCATTCAAAGTAATATCCTAGACAAGTAAAATAATCAATAATCATTAATAGCACTTTCTGTTTTCATTTCTAACTTCTAATATATTATATTCCATGATTCTATAACGTACGATCTCTTGCATTCAGTAAATTCTAATTTTCAGTCGCTTAAATATTAATTTAGTTTTGATATGCATTATTTGTGAAACAAGTTTACTTTTCAAAACAAAAATATATGTTGCATGGATAACTAAACTTTACTCAATTGAACATTGTCTGTACTTGATAAATTTGGTGGATATCTATTAGGAATCACGACTGAATAATTCTTTATCAAGAGCAAACTTTGGACAATTGAATTTCCTGAATTATTATCAATATTATTATTCATACGTGTTATGTTAGTTATAAAAACTGAATTAAGTAAAAAGTTAAATAAAAGTGCGTATTTTTAAACTATGTCGCTGACATTTAATTGCGCACTAAATAATTTAATCGTAAATATTTTCGCAAATATTTCATAGTACTATATAAATTGTTCAGTTGCAATATTGTTTTATGTCACGCTTAAAGTTGAAAATATGTATAGAGTTTTTTTTCATTAGATCAGTCGTGTTAGTCTTAAATGCTAATAAAATGTTTGATTGCTATTGAAGGAAAACTCGAGGATCTCTTAATCTTTGCATTAATGATGAAAGTGTCATCTAAAATGGTATCTTGCAAGTACCTCATATTTCAGTTTGAAGTGATCGTTGAGAAAGATAGTAGCATTTAAATAGCATTTTATGATCATGATTCGTTAATACTTAAAAGCTCATTTTACGCAGTATAAACAAAAAAATTAAAGTCAACTTGTATATATTCAACAAAATTTTGACATTTTACTTTATTAACACTAAATTCAAAATTTGTTCTCATATTTTAATAACCTAAATGATTGTTTCCATAAGTAGAAATAACAAGAACATAATATTGCAATCTGAGAATGTTTACACATCGTAAAATAAGGTA
This sequence comes from Gryon sp. ZL-2020, assembly GCA_022817425.1. Lineage (NCBI taxonomy): Eukaryota > Metazoa > Arthropoda > Insecta > Hymenoptera > Scelionidae > Gryon > Gryon sp. ZL-2020. Next base: position 10,255 of record JABFPJ010002951.1, read on the forward strand.
AATTACATGTATTGAATTATATATGAACATGACATATTAATAAAATTGTTAGTCGAACAAATCTTACAATTTATGACAATAAAGTAAATGAAATATTGTGTCAATAAATAAATGCTGTGGTATAATTGATTGTCGCTTTATTAATTCGCGTCATTCGTGCAAACAGATAGTTTGAGATTTCGCACATGAGACCTTGGCGTGAGCTATATCGTTCTTGATTTCAAGACCAACTTGGACATATGCCAAAGATGTGTCTAGGTCAGGCATGTCCAAATTTCATTGCAAGGGGTTCGTCCATAAATAGGCCATAGTACATTAGTCTAATGTAACTACCTTTACAAACACTTTGTATTGAATTTGACATATTTTCCCGATCAATCTGATTACATTCGTAGACGTCATCTTTCTGATAAATATCCTTATTTATTTTTATTATATAAATACGTATAAATTGAAACTACTTATAACATTACTCTTCTTAATATAGTTATGCAATATTTTATTAAATTTTATTTAAAATATTCCAATCAGACTAATTAAGGTTGATCATTAAGGCTTATTATTATGAAGTATTAATAGTTTAAACTCATCTTAATTACTTTCGCTTGAATGTCAAATGTTATCTTATTAAACACCCTAATTATTAAACTTTAATTTCGAAAGTAATTATAAAATAAACATACATTTAAACATAAATTTAATTATATACTCCTTTGTTTGCGAGGCATTTTAACAAAGTGTTTCTGTATATATTACAGTTCTTAAGGAGTTTGGTCATTCTGCATAGTTGAATGAGTTACAATTTATAATTAAAACAATTTAAGCTTAGTTGCGTAAACAAAATATTTGTTTAAAACACACACAAATTTAACTTCATCAAGAAACCGCTTCTATAAGTAATAAACATTCATTATGTGTAAATGCTTTAATATCAATTACATAAATTAAGAATGAATGAAATTAGGTAATTTGAAAAACAAGTTGGTTTTTATATCACTGGTTTACAAAGTTACGACACAGTCTACAAATTAATGCTTCGTTAACGCTACATTTACGTTATAATAAGGACACTATTAACTGTTTAATTTGATCTTCTGAATGCTGTAACAAAATGCTTTCTCATCACTTGATGCATTGTTGGAAACGTGATACTTAGTACTTGAATAACTAAACGTACAATTGAAATTAATAATTTGAACGACTGTTCAGATGACAAATAAAAATATTAACAGTACGCGAATTTCACATTGTGATAGGAATAAATACATTTAATCATCATACATTTATCAAATGACATTTGAATTTGTATAATTTATATACTTTATATTTGTATGTATGCTTACTATGTTTGAGAGGAAAATTTGAGAGGAAAACACATACAATTAGCCTCTAATTAAAAATCAACTTACTATGTTAAATTTTAAAATAATTAATAACATAAATAACATTAATTTGTCTATTTCATTCTATTTTTAATTAATTTATAAACAAAATGTATATTTAAAACCAAATTATATATCTGTAGCTTTAAAGTTATTAAAATAACAAAATGTAGTAACTGAAATATTTTTTTAATTTACAATGTAGTTAATTTTTTCATATTAACTTCAAACATTATTTTCTCGTTCATTTCCTTTTATTTGTACCATTTCCAAACAATCGTTTCTATTCAAAATATTGTTTATTGATTTATTTGTGCTAAAGTGCAACTTACGTTGATGACGACCCTTTCACAAAAGTCATGATCGTGCGGGATGGGTTCGAAGTGCTTGACACCTGTGTATTGAGTATGTGGATTCGCACCGTCCTCGTCTTGGCTGCTGAGCTTTGGCAGCGATCTGTAAAACATGATACAAACGATAATTTAATAAGTGTTATTCGTTTAAGTGCCGTGAAACATTAATCATTCATTTTATTCGAAACAAGAGGACTATGTTTGTCCTACAACAATATCCACAAGATTCCTCGGTTTTATTTCATTTTATTAAGGCGATTGACAATTTTATAAGCCTTCTGAAAATACAGCGAATTGATATAAACAATTTTATTCACGACATTGACTCAACAACACTAATTGTCTTTTGATCATAAAATTGTCAATTCTTATCAAGTTTTCCGTTCGTTGAGTCCAATAAATGAGTTAATTACTAACGCGCGAGATATAATGAATGAATTTACACTTAGAAAAAAGTTTGATGGAATTTTTTAAAACTTTTTAGTTCTTTTGCGCAAAAAAATGGTTCCATTAGGTAAGAAACAAGTGGCTTCCCTCTGAGCATAGTCATCTAAAAATATCCGCGATTTAGATTATGTTATGTACAGTTTATGACCCACTTACAAACACATAAAAGGCAAGTTTATAATGCGATTTCAACGGTCTTTATCTACAACTTTAAGTGAGATGTTCTGTCAAAGTAATGAAGACACCACGATTTGACGAAAAGTCTAATCGTTCAAAGTATCTAAATTACGTTACAGTAGTATTTCTTTAAAAGAACGCTGATTGATCTTCTATCGACTTAGTTCCAATCACATGAACAAAAAGCATTCATCCCTTAAAAGAAACTAAAGTATTCTATATAATAAAACGTAGGGGAAAAATTAACTTGCAGTTTTATTTGATGTATTAAGCAAGAAAAGTCATCTGAAATTAAATGATCATAAATTTATGAATAGTGAAAGATAACAACAGATACGAAAATAGATTCTAACAATGAAATCGTAAATCATAAATACTGATTGTAACAAGACGATGATTTATAATCGAAAGGGGAACAATTATAGATCGACGTTTATCATCATTTATCGGTAGTTTAATAGAGTATACATATTTAACTCGCGGAATGTCTCGTCTTAAAGTAATAGTCCGTTATTCGACTGGTACTGAACTCATTTGTCTATGCGACTGACTGCAGTATCATGCGATCGCGTGATCTTTAGTTGAACTCGAGAAAAAGAAGCAGCCTAAATTGCTGCTTAGTACGACCTGAAACAAGATGACGAGAAGCCCATTCCTACGTCTCGACAATCTCGCGTCTTTGCAAAAAGTTTTGAAAATGAATTTTCGGCCGTGATTAAAAATAGACCCGCTGTTACGCAACTAACTTTTTGACGGATGTACGTCAATTTACCAATTGATTACGTTAATTCAAGCGAGAAAATGTGAAGCTCATCTTTGAACTTGGCAAACACTTAATGTTGATTATATTTGTATTTTTAATCTCAGATGAGATATATTTTAAATTTAAAAAATTACATATATCTTTTATATAAAATTATCGAATTACATATATGTCTATTTCTTTATTTCGCTTTTGTCTCGTAATTAAACTACAGAAAACAAATCAATCATACTTTTCCTAAAAAAGAAACGTTGTTTATGTTACATTTGGAAACTGGAACAGAATTATTTTGTCATTAAAATTGAGTTCACTCAATTATAATTTTAATCTATATTCAAATGGGTGTGATGTTTGACATTATTATAAAGTTATAGTTATATTATAAATAAACATATGATTTGTTATACAAATAAATGAGAATTTATTATACATAATAATTCACATTCTCATCAAAAAAGTTTTTTGGTTTATTACTTATTATTAACACGTCTGAACACAGTTGACACGTCTGAAACAGTGTCAATAGATGTTTGGTCAAGATCAAACCTCTTGCCAAAATCAAATATAATGTTTGACAATATTGATTTACTACTGCTCGAGACAACAATGGTTTCCGACAACATCAAGATCAATCAATAGATTTCCGTAAATCAAGCAGTGAAGCTCACTAAATTTCTGTTTCACTCTTCTCTATTCTTAATATCAACGTAAATAAAGGAATAAAACTGGTCATTAACTAAGATTGATTTACAATGTTATTTCACTATGAATCAAAATCATTTATATAAAATGTTATTACAATAAAAAAGATTATAATTTTAAAACATAAATTCTAATAAGATCAAATGATTATTTATCAATATATTATATCGTTTTATTATACTAATTTCAAATAATATTTATGAATTTGGAGATTGTACGTCATAGCATAAAAATGTATCTTTCATGATGAACTACTTTAAAAGATTATCAAGAAAAAAGAGAAGAAAAAACCGCTGAAATAAAATCCAGTATGTAACGAGAAGCAAACAACGTCTAGGGTTCGTACAAAGTTGAACGTCAAAATTGTATCCTCCGGGCAGAAAATAAAATCAACTTAGATATAAGTACAATGATATATCGACACGTCAGACAAAGTTGTACGCATCGATTTTGGCTGCAGTGCGGCACTAAATTTGCCAAACTCAAGAGATTCCAGCCGAGATAAAGGGAGCTTGAATAGCTTGAGTCCGTGGAAGATAATTCTAGCGGCCTTTGAGCGTTACAAGTCGGCGTATCTGTGACAGCGTTTCTTGCCCATCACTAATTCAGTCTCTCGTCAAGAAGTCTAGTATCCTTTCTGACTCTCCAAGCGTTCTCTCTGTCCAACTTTCGTCGACATCTTTTCTCACAAGCCCAAGTCATCTACGCCCTACTGCTCCGAATGCACTGCATCCTATTTAACACGCTTCTACACATTATTACGTATTCATATAGCTAATGAAAAAAAGAAAGAAAGTCGAATGAAACCAGTCGACTCGTTCACACTTCACTCGAAATTGTGCAAAATTAATCACTCCTAATCGATTTTTCATCAAATATTCATGAAGAGCATTTCTGGAGAGAATCATTGACATGTACAATGCCGCCTCGCTTACCCCGATAGATTTTCATTAAGGAATCTAATTATTCTAAACCCTGTCTGTTTTTGTTCGAGCGGACAAAGTGATGTGTCATTCAGGCGTAAGAGATGTTTCTTAAGATTTTTCTAAATTTTGTAGCATTTTAATTTACAGTACTAAAAAACGTGTTTTACATTTAAAATATCTCTATGGTTGATGTTGTGTATTTATAGATATCATGAAAAATGCAGAATAAATGTAAAAATATCGTGCAATACATTGCATTTTATAACTTCTTCAGAGTTTAAAGTAGACCGACATATAAAGCTTAATGCACGGATAGTCGAGGCAACAGTCAGAAAAGCTTAGCGAATGTGCAGTTTTGTATGTTTCTTAAAATTTTCCTTTCTCGCCAAAATGTTGAAAAATGTATTTTTATCGTTTCAATATAATAACAAGCATGACATTTCGATATTCATTATTTTTACCAACACACACAATTGCAAATAATAAAATATGTAACGCGTTTAATGCTGAAAGTTTTAACGTTATACTACAAAAATAAATCATTTCCTGAAAACTGCCAAATCGTTAATATTTTACAGTAGCAAGAATATAATGAAAACAATAAACCGCGAAAAATTATTCGAGCACATTTTAGTTTGCCGTAAATTTGCTATTATCTACGGGAAATTTTATTAAACATTCAGTTGCAATATTTCAATTCAAATGACGGAGTACGAAGTGCGGAACGCGAGTTGTAGAACAATAACTTTCATGGTCAAATAAGACTGCTTGTAATGTTATAAATACATTCATAAATTACAAAAATATATTGCATATTTTAATGGGCATCATTTAATGTGCAACGAGGTAGCTTACTGACAAAACGTAATTCTAAACCTTAAACAAACAAGTTGTATCAGAAATGATAAAATCTTTCACTGATTTATAAATTGTGCAAATCTGAAAAAATTTTTCCAATGCAATAGAATCACGTAATATTATTGCAAATTACAGGCTCAACAAAGTGATCGGCTCTGCCAAAATTAACCAATGCCATTATTTTGAATGAAAACTATGTACAGATTAAAATTAGATCGGAACATTACTCTGCGTTGCAATCGTGAAAGATATATACTTCATAATACATTTCAATAAAAGAGAAAGTGTAATTGTACAACTTTTTTTATACATTTATATACTTAGAAGGATTACTTGAAACAATGTTAAGAAGACATTTTTGTTCGAACTTCTATAATAAATCATAAGTATTTTATCATTGAATTTATGCATAAGTTTACCTAGTTTTATGATACGCAAGTGTATACGACAAGGAGATACGCTCATGAATGAATTTACTTCATTAGCATTTCTCAGCATGAAATTATGTTGAAGACATAGGCAAAGTCAAAGAGCAAGGGCTCTTTCTCAGCAAGAGCTATCGAGCAAACATCGATACGAGTGTATCGACGACGACTAGTGCTGTAAGCGAACTACATTATGTTTCGAGGAGCCGAACAATATCGAGCCTCTCTAATTTTCACATGGACAATTGAAAGTCAATTAATACACGGCGCCTCCTTTACACATTGTGTTTTCGTTATCATGCTGACATTCGTACAAAAACGTGCTCAGAATAAACCCTAAAAATACTTCTTACTACATTGTTCCACTAAATTGCACGATCAGAGAAATGTGCGGCAAACGTGAAAAACTTTGGAACAAACTCGGATTAATCCAAACAACATTTTTCAATAGGCTTTGTTTTCTTAAGCCATCGAAGGGTATTAATAGTAATTTATACTCGTAATAAATCTCGAAATGGTAATTTTTATGAATAATAACATATTAAACAAAAGAAATTGTTTTTTATCATTTTTTTCTTTATAATATTTTTATTATAATAATGGATAACATTTGATAATATCAAATATTAATTTAATAATATAAATACATTTGTTTTAAGACCAATATTTTTACATATAAAAAATATTTGTCTTGTGTGCAACTATGTCCATCTTTAAAGTTGAAGAATATCTTTAAGTTCTAAAGCAAAACATTAATTTCAGTTTATTAATTAAAAATAAAAGTATAGTTCAATATCATTGACATATATTCAATGTCTTACATAAAGTACAATTTCAGTTGAAAAATCATTTCTAATGACTAATACATTGGCAAGTGTTCGTACATTGAAACGTACAAATTAATTAGAGGCCACATATATCTTTGAAAAGGAATCGTCTGTATTTCTCATTTAGAAAAAAAAAATAAAATAAATAAAAATTGTTTCCCTTGATGGTGAACAAATACAAAATATTACACATTTCAGTAATGACAAATTTTTGTTGATCGGAAAATACTTTCTAATCAAAAACCTTTTTTTATTTTCTTGAATTTTAGAAAATAGAGAAATTTATGTTTAAGTTATGTTTCTTACATAAACATTTATTCTACAATAACCGCTAAACTTGTTTTATTGGAAATTTTCTCGTTTTATGATGAAAAATGATGTTTTATCCCTAGTAAAAATTGCAATTGGGTTTTGATGTGGCCATGATCAGGAAACCACAGTACCTAATCTGGCCATAATTAGATTTTTAAATTAGGATATTATATGTGTGTAACGCTAGGAATTGATATAGTCCTGATCAAGTAATCTGATGAAATAGAAGTGCCACATCAG
>JABFPJ010002952.1:0-17665 GCA_022817425.1 Gryon sp. ZL-2020
TATTTCATTGAAAAGTTCAGTAATTTGTCGCAAAATTTTGCATTTGTCCCTGTACTACTGAACTTTCAGTAAAATTTCAATTTCAAACATAAATTTTTATATTAATTCTGCTTTGCGTGTATATATAGGGATTTCATACATACTTCACTAATTTTTCCTTAACACCACAGATATAAAAATTAAAATAAAATTATACTAATAATACAATTTTATTTTTGTGGTTGAAAATATATTTTTGAAATATAATTTCCTCCCTATAGGTTACACGCTTTATCATGATATATTTTTTTTGACAAATTACACAGTATTGAAAAATTAATAAATTTTGATCTTAATGAATACTGTCTCAATATTCTGAAAATATGCATAGTCAAGGAGAGAGTAAATTAAAATAAAAAAATATATTGTTTGATTCATGTCAAATCTACCAACGTCAGATATCGCCTATCGAATCCCATTCTCCTTAATAATGCACAGTTTGATCACAATTTCATAGAATTCTACTAAAAATGAACAAAAACGTAAATATTCAAAAACATTCGAGGGTCGTATTCTAGGTCACTTGACGTAAGAACTTGTCATAAATTACCCCCGTGACACAAAATATATTGATAAGGAAGTGAAGGCCATTTTGCAGCGGAATGATGAATCAAAGGTACCAGCAAGGCGAGAATAATACGTAAAAAGTGAGCTAAGTGGTGGCGGATTTGTTGAAACGTGTGGGTGGAGAAGATTGTACGCATTTTCACGAGGCGAGAGATTCATGTACGGAGAGTTCAACCCTCTTCTCCAAAAATACGAAAGTCCCCACCGGTCACCCTGTCACGCGCCGAAAGTGTTGCCTATTTCAGTTGTCATTCACAGATTAACCTAAACACTTTTCTGCTTAGATAAAGTGTATGTATTGGCATCATTTTTTCAGTGAAAAAAATAATATTTTTTCAACTTATCTCTTTTTTTTACCGCTACATTTTCGTTGCAGACAATCCCACAAAGAAAAAAAAATTTTACGGTAGTTTATATTTGTTTCATATAAAATTAGATAATGTTGTCTATATTTATGTAAAATATCATTTCTTTATTCCACTGTACATAGCGGAACAATTCCTGCGCATGACAAAATATTGATTGATAAATCGTCTGTTCATGTCGTTTTTGATCATTAATTACCCTGTATGGATTGCTATCGATTAACCATAAGCGGATATAATTTATTGCAGTCGATTGTTCGCGCCAGTTCACGTGGATATGAACGAGCCATCGACTTGGAGAACGAACCAATAATAAAATATTTATGTAAATTTCATGCACACCACAATTTCCTGTTTGTTTCCAACAAATTTAACATTTTTTATGTTAAGTAAAATTTATTGCACACGGTTTTGCGAACTATTGAGTTAGAAATCTATCATATGAGAGGGAGCTAACTGACAAAGTAAATAAATTAAAGCTAAGAGAGAATTCATTTTATTAGTATTATAGTTTTTTTTACAAATATGTACAATGTTTATATATTACTTCTTTATTTTATATTCTTCAAAAAATATATTATTTACAAAACACATTTTGAAGATTTTATAAATAATTTAGTCATTCTTAAATATTATTTTTTTATAATCAAAGTTCGAAAACGAAAAGAAGTGCATCGTAAACGAATTTGAGTTGAAATTGAGATGTAAATTTATTGAGTTCCTGATAGGAATACCTAATTTTTCTAAGCAGGTTTTGAATTACCGTCGGGGTGGAAATTCGTTTGGGGGATCTTCTCAAGTTTATAATACTCTGGTCCGATGTTGTTGAAGTAGACCTATTCACGATCTAAGAGAATCTAACTTTACGGAAACTAGAATTATTGTATAATGCGTTAAAGTTATCTAGACTGTTGTGCGCTCAGCTTAAATTTGCAATAAATTGTCACTTGCACGTTATCATAGATGTAAAACAATTATGTCTGGTATACACCTATTTACTGACTGTTGATTAACGTATTTTAATTAATGTATTATTCTTGTCCACTATCAACTAATATCCTAGTAGAAATTTAACAAAGCTTGTCCAGTTAAAAAGCAAGCTTTTAAAAAGTGAGACCTAAGTTAAGTTAATATTGAGTTTCATTCAGTCAATATTATTTTGTCAAATATTCAACAATATTTCATTCAATCCAAGATTAGGTTGGCCTCGTTAGGCCCATATTGAAAATATTTTAGGTAGGTAATTTGTAGGTAAACATTTCGAAACCAATGTGGTTTCACAACACAAAATACAAAAATCCTACATATGGACAATTTTATGATTCTTTTTATTTTCTATGTTTCTTAAAACTTATTTCTTTTACTGTGAATATAATTTTTTAAAAAATGGTTTAACAAGAAGTATTGTGATAAAATCACATTCAATTATTAATATTATTCAATAATCTTTGAGTCAATTTATTAATTCACATGTATTTTGTTCATTTATTAAGCGAATTAAAAATAATTTCTCAGTTTATCGAAAAAATTTTAAATTTGTAATACCATCTGTGGATGAAATGATAGTGAATTTTTGAAACGAAAGTTTAAGTTTTATATACTTAAAAAATTTGTCAGAAAAAACCGAGAAAGCGAACGCTTCAGAATTACACGACAGACTTGAATTTTTCGCAGGACCCTCGCGCGCGCGAGATAAAAAATACATAACTATCCGGAGACTGAAAACGTACGCGCACCACGTGCTCGTCGTGTTACTTTGCGGGACATCGATCGGAGTCGGTTTTTCAAACGCTTCGCGCTTACTTTGCTGCGTAAAGTACACCAAGAGAGCTTTTCTCTTCGAAGTATATCGAGAGAACAAGAACAAGTGGAACGACGATTTGAAAAATGAGCCGGTTAAGTTATGTTGCGTTACGTGACTTTTTCGATTTTTCATAAAAATCCTATGAATTTCGCATTTAAATTGCAAAACAAGTTTTGAATATATTAAATATGTAGAATTTCTTTTATCCTTTGAATCTACTTGTAAAAAATTTTCACCTTAGAAGTATGAAAAGCATATACAAAATAATTTAATTATACATTTTTTAAATAAATTATATATACACATAATAAATCCAATGTCAAATTTATTTGTTTTAGTAAAATAAAACATTTTACTTAAAATTACTTAAAAATTATTTAAAGTTACTTAAAATTAACTGAGTATCAGCTTATCTACATTGTATCCTATGAAGAAAGTTATAAAAGAAGCTCGTAAATATTTCATGTTATCTTCTAAATATAAAGTACTTATGTAGAACCTATATGCCCTTAACTATCTTATTATCGACATTATTTTTGCATTAATGACACTTTACATGCATGATATGAACTTATCAAAATATTTTTACACCCTGTTTTGATTATTAATCATATATTTTATTTATCTGTAATCATTGTTTAGTATTTTATTATGAAATTAAATATTCATACAACTATTTGTTCAATTTTCAACAAAAATACCTAAGTGTGTACAAAAATAAAAGTATTCGTTTGATGCTTTATTGGAAATCATATTTCACATGAAAATATTAAACCGTAAATGTACAGTAAATTGAACGAATGTATATAAATTCGAAAAATTTGATAAAGTCATTTTTCGACGGGCAGGATCAAAGAGCGAGAAAGAAGCTCGGTTAAGGGTGAACGTAGGTCGGAGGGGGGAAGGGCAACTGTAGGGGGTGAAAAAAAGGTGGGGGTGGTGGAGGGGAAGCGCACTGAAATAGAGACAGAGAGAAAGCGAAGAAAGAGAAGGTTTGAGTGCGTACGCACGCACCGGAGAACGATCAAGGCGAATCGTTGATTTGCTGCGTGGTGCGCGCACGGTTGTCATGACAACCGCTGCCAGTGCTACGCATTGATCGCAGACTCCCGGTGCGTCGAGTCGAGAGTGCGTAGAAACGGAGACGGTGCGCGCTTAAGAGCGCGACACGCGCACGCACACAAATGCCTCAAAGAATGACTACGCCGGGTGCGTACCAAGCGGATGCCCATGCGCGCTCGGATTTCGCGAGCAGCACAATTTCAGGCATTCTTTTTTTTCGTTCTTTCTTCTTTTCTTCCTTTTTTTACTTTTTTCGTCTTTTCTTTCTTGTCATCTTCCTCTTTTAAAGAAAGACAAAAAACATGTATTAAGAAAATGAATTTAGTATAAACATTTGAACGGTATAAATTAGTTAAAAAAATAAAAGTATTCTTAATAATATGTAATTCTTATTCAAATAAACATGGAATTATTACTGTCAAAAATAACATTTTCAACAATTATTCAGTATGTAAAAAAGGACAAATACAGTAAAACATAGATCAAGGCGTTAGATAGATTTTAATACAAATTTTTTCATTTATATTAATTTTTTAATTAAAACACATCGTGTGCAATTAAGATTAAATTTATAGTGTTAATAAAAATGAATAATCGGCATACGTAGAACTTTTGTGTTTTAGAGAAAATATATTATCCTTCTACGAAAGCTGTTTTGAATTCAAATATAATTTATCATAGCCAGACACATTTTCGATCGATAATACGAAATTATGACGAAAAGTATTTATTTGATTAATCTTGGATTGAAATTGAAAGCGTGTACTGAAACGCATTTTGATATAAAAATTATATTTAACGTGTGAATCACATGTTTTCTCCATTTATTGATTTCAGCTAACGAGTTTCATTAGGTAGACAAAATGCGCATAATAAAACTAAACAACACGTAGCGTTTTGCATGTACAAATAATTATAAAAAATGTCTAACATGTTTATAAAACATAACATGCTTTTAAATTATTAAAAAAATTATATTTATCCTCTTCATTATCAACTATTAAAAAAATTGTTTTTTAAAATATCTATGATAAAAAAAGGTTGGCAGTCTTTGTCCTCATCATTAATGTATATAGATTTAGAAATAATGAAGTGTAGAATGCAATGGTTTTGGGAAGTCCGATGTCGACTGTGCGAAATAAAAATAAAAATAACGAATATGAACTTTTAAACAGAACTAATAAATAATTACTCCATAAAATAGAAGAATTTAGGACCATCAAATTCATTTAAAATATGATTCACAGTATATTTTTCTAAATTTCATTTACAATGATATAAACTAAATTACAGTAAAGAAATATTAATTAAAAGCAATTATTGTGTTATACTTTTTACTTACTTAAATAAAATTAGATTTCAGCTATGCTGAAAAATATTAGTTTAAAAATTGTCGAATATTCATTATTTTAATTATTATTATCTTAAACTTTTTATTCATCATAAAGTATAACTTGTAATATAATATGAAGTAATATAAAATACATGTTTTATACGAAGTATTTTATTGCATAGTCCACTTATATATTTACATTATCTGTAATCGTTGCAAGGATATGTTAAAGATTCTATAATAACACTATATACTGTAGACATTATTACAGAACAACGTGAAGGTAATTATCTAATAACTATTTTCATTTATTTATGTAACATATAGTATCGTTTGTTACAATATTATAGCGAATCACGTGTAAGTTGTTATTTATACATGTAAAATAAGTGAATCGTTTAATCCTGTAAAGTGAATTTCATAATTTATGCTAGGTTAAGTAAAACGATTACATAAATGATTATATTAATATCTAGGTTACGGTTAATAACTGCACATTTATTATGAAGTTTATCGTTTAACAAATCATTTATTTAATCTGATAAATTATGCTAAAATTAACTGTAAAAAAATCATGAATCCCGGATTCTGTTCATCGAATAGAATGCGCATCTTGCACCTGACTAATAAATTGACATTTCCCAGCAGCTGCATCAGAATACCTTGACAAATGACTTACATTATTCTTTTTCATTTTACTCTATTGTAGAAATCTGACAAAATTAACAAAAAACTTTCTAGTACTTTGAACGCCTATAGTTTCCTTTATTATCAAACTTGGAGAATAAATATTTGAATTTAAATTTTATAAAAATAAAAGAAAAATTTATTTCATAGTTTGCTTAAAGTTCCAAAAGGTTTCAAAATTTGGAAATTAGTACAATTACAGCAATATTTTTCTTCGTGTCTTTTTTGATGATACAAATATGAATATTCTTATTTTAAAAAGATTGTTTTATTTGATTGTCCTTTTTCATATCATCAGTGGTCAAACCTCGAAAAATATATGTACAAAGTGTAACATTTTATCGCAAAAGATGTTCAACGCATATACTGGAATCCTAACGCACGCAGCCAATCATCCGTATGCACGTTCACCATTCAATCTATAAAAAACTACTGTCCCTTCATCGATCCAACAAAATAACGTTTTCTCGAGATGACGAACAAGTTTCTCGCAATAATTTTGCATTCATCAATTCTCTATTTTCCTTTGCGTTTGAAAATATCGTTGATTACAATGAGCTTTATTTATCAATAAAAATACATTTTCTTGCAATTGCATGTTTTCTTTGATTTTGAAATCAATAAGAAAACATCTATAACTCAATTTTTTATTAAAATTACTTAATTTGGGGTGATGTCGTATAATGAAATAATACAAAATTGAAAATAAAAATCTAATTTATATACACAGAGAAATTGATTAAAAATAAGGAAAAAGAATTCATATAATAGTAAACATTTTTTTGTGATTTTTGTTTAGTAATAACTGCATTTTTTTTAATTTTGCGATTTTATTAATTTTAAGCTTAATTTCAGCATAATTATTAAACTGCAAATCGCGTTTATAGTCCCATAATTTATTCTTTCAATTTCTTTTGAACAAAAATGTTAGTTGTCAAAAAAGGGTCTTTAAAGCGTTAATTGAATCGAACTGACAAATGAACACTACAATTTCGTTCATCAAAGAGGTCAGCAAATTTGGGGTCAGGTACTTTGTATTTAATCATATAGGGTGTTCTACAATCAGCGCTTCCCTTTAGAAGAACACACTCCTCGCGAAGAACTAAATGAATCGTGTATGGAATATTTTATGCAAATGTCTTCAATTTCTTATGGGAGTATCAAATTTACTGTAATAAAATTTATGTGCAGTTGAACATTGTGCAAAAAAGATAAGACAAATAAGAAATCAATAATACTGCAAATGCTTATATGATGAATATTACATAAGACTTCAGTTGACTAAATTTACGCATCTTCTATAGTGCTGTTAAAACCTTATGAACTTAATGATGTCGCGATGAACCTTAATTATTTTCTTAAGTGCATACCTTTTGATGATGAAGGTATGAATGATCGTATTATATCATAATAGAGTTACAGAACTGTAAGATACTGTAATGTATAATGGGAAATATACAGATTTTATTAAAATTTGAGTAAAATATAGTTTAGATGAAATTTGTATTGATTTCTATTAAACAATAAAATAATCCTATTTTTCATAAGAAGAAAAGAAGTGTTCTTTGTATGAAAATAAAGAAAAGTCAATTATTTGCTTTTAATCTGTAAAAATATACTGCATCTTCATTTAAATAACTCATCGTTTCCAATGATCAATAATAATTCGATCGTTATTAAATCGAAATTCTCGCAGTGTCATGGGTGTCAAATTTGGCGTCGCGTTGGATAAATTCTCGATGTCCTCAGGCTGATCGCAGCCCGCACCTCGTTTTCAGCCTATTATCACTTGCTGTCGCAGTTTTGCACAGCATTACTGTATAACGAAGTTCTCGTGAACGAAGCGTAAAATGACTGGTTAAAAAAACTGGTAAATTAATTGAAAAAGGAGAAAAGTAACATATATAAGAAAACAACAAAGTAAATAAAAATTGCATAAGATAACGATAAAATTAAATATACGAAAGTGTGAAAGCTTAAAAACCACCAGCAGAGTATGTCGTGGATGTTAAAGTTGATAAATCGCTTATAATGCGCCAACATGGACCAAATGGCGGACATTTCCGTGAGAGCAATAACTTACGGCATAAGTTCCGTCGCATCTGCGTCTGCGGAGGAACTTACGTTACGAAGGCGCCGTAGCCTCCAGATGTCATGTGTCGAATGCGAGAAACAAACGCACCTTTGATCCCTTGAATCGTGCCAAAGGGAACGTTTAAATGAGAGAAAGAAACGTCGGAGAAAGGAAATGCGCGAGGAAGGTCGATTCTTCTTTTTCTCTCTTTCTTCATTTTTGTCTTCATTTCCTTGTCTTCGTTCTCTCCCTCTCATTCTTTTTCTCCCACTGTGAGATTGCGTCTTACTTTTTCTTGGTCTGTCTTTGTCTTATTACAGTGGTCAGTTTTACGTGACTTGAAATGCGTTTGTGTGTATGGAGCATCGACACAAACGCGGCCGGCACGTGCCTGACCCTTGTCGGCCGAACGTTTTAAGGGGCGGGAAAATCATCGGAGCGCAAAAAGCCGCTCCGCCATTAGAGAGCGATCAATTTTTGAACCAGCTGTTGCAACGATTCAAATCTTCGTTTTTGAAAATGACTCCTCAAGACTCGCTGCAATTTGCATTAGCTAGGCTCCTGCGGTCGCGGAAAATGACCAACCGTCGGTCACTTTTTCCTTCAGGACAATGACCCAACAGTGTCTATAATTTAGGGAGTATTCAGGTGGTAGTCTAGTTAGTTTTGTGGCCACATATATTCTATGGTCGTCTACTATCTTGAGATGATCGTAAATTCATAAATACAGAATAGATATATTTTGCAAGCATAATTCTTTTAATTTTAAAAGATCAATAAAAATATATTTAAAAACTCAAATTACATGAAAAATTGGAATACTTCTGCATTAAATGGAGAGTTTGCATAAAAATTTCTTTGGCGTATACAATTTTTATTAAATTTTTTTAATATAGTTAAAATTACATCAAATATATGATGGAAACATTTACATATTCTATCAACTCTACTTATCATCTTCTATCAAATATCACTCAGAATACATGTTTTATCGTATATTTCAAGTAATCACGTATCGTACATTATATTTCTTGTATATTATACATTACATAGCATATATTTTTCCGTGCCTGAACATAAAAAATAAGGACAAATCTATACTACTTTATATAAATTATTATTTTTCTTTATATATACTATGAAAGTTTCAGTTATGTTCAGTATTAAAATGTTTTTTTAATCTATATGTCATTCAAATAATTTTAAAAGAAATGAAGAAAATCTTAAAACAAAAAAATTATTTCATTCTGAGATATTATTACTTACATGAATATCATATGTAATAAAACAAGAGGATGATAGTCATGAAACAATATCTCTCAACGTACTTAACAAACTGCAACGATAAAATGCTTGATTAATGCAAAAACGGGTTAGTGAAACACATATCAATATATACATACAATATAGCACATTCATAATATCTTAGTTAAAAGAAAGAAGTAAGTTAAAACAACAGAATTAACTTGGTCATTTTCTGATAAAAACGTCATTAAAAAGCATAAATTAAGTAGAAAATGTAAACATTCAATATGTTTTTTCAGCATATGCGCGTTAAATAACAAAATCAATTCTGAGTCTCCGTTTCCGACAGTTACAAATGAGCGAACTATTTACGTGTGACTGTGAATAAAATAACTTAGTGAAATAATAAATAAATATTTTTAGAATGAAATTTTCAACGTCGCACGGGATTTCATCAGTGAAAGATTATAAATTATTCTAACAGAATAACAATTTTTCTATAGTTACATTACACGTGTATGCTATACAAAAAGTTTCTGAGATGCAATCTTAAACAGCACATTTAGTACTAGTTGATTATGCTGTGATAACATCGGGGAACTTTTATCTTGTTTTATCTTTTTTTATTTCAACTCTTACAATTTCTGAAGAAGTTACTGAAAAATCGAATTTCTTCGTTTTGCAGTTACAATGGAACTTAATGAAGACAGCGAATCACTTGATAAATATTCATACATTGCTTGCAATAAAAAGATTTGCATATGCATCGTGACATCTGTTACAATAGAAACTTTATCGAAATGCAAATGTCGATGTCAAAAAAAAAAAAAAAAAAAAAAAAAAAAAACATTTCGTTGCAGGACAGAAAAAGGAGGGTGCGAATTATGGATCATGTTGGGGAAAAATTTATGAATTAATAACTGTAACTCGCTTGAAATTATTATAAACTAATTATACTATGACGCACAAAAAATGTATCTTTATTCAATTATTATAGAATATATAATTCCTTGACTTATATTAAAATATAACGTGACGCAGAATTTGTATAATCTTTGATGAAAAATATCTAAAGATTAATTTGAATTGAAAACGTGTGTCTGTAAAAATATAATAAATATGGTTTAGTAATATTATTATATAATTTTATATATAGGATTAGAATTGAAAATATTTCATTTTAATATTTTCTAATTTCCTGATTATTCTTTTTTAGAATGTAAATTGAACTATTTATTAAAGTAGTTTATTAATGGGACAATAGAAAATTTATAATTTATCGTCTTCTTTGAGATTTTAATATGCAAACCTGAAATAGCGAAACATAATTGATTTTTAGCAGACGTCTAAAAAAATGAGACTTTGTAATGACAGGTCATTCTCCTACCAGAACAGTCTCCATCGAATCCCTGCTAAATCCTATTGCATTATCGCGAGTGTTACCAGGGTGATCATCCCCCATTAGTGTCCTTCCATAATCTTCCTTTATTTCTTAGAAAAATCGTATTTGAGATCAATGACATATTTTTATACAGTGATTTGTACTAGCAAAAATGTATAACACTTACATCAGTCTTTTTTTATTCCGGAATTTTTTTAATATAAAGAAAAGTAGAAAAATAATTTTAATATTTTAATTGTGAAAAAGTGAACATTTATTTATTTTGTGTTTTCTTGCACGAAGTTAACAATTGAATTTAGATTAAATTTGAGATCAACAAATAACTTTGAAAAACTGATAATTCACTATAAAAATGGTCTGCTTAACCAGAATTTTGCTTGTGTTAACTATAAAAAGTGATTGGAGACAAAACTTACCATAAATTTCTCTGAGGGTAATAGATTCTTATTATTCATTTTCATGTAACATGAAAATATTAAAGTGCATCGGAATTTCGATTTATAGATAAGTCAACACAAAAATAGAACAGCTGTTGACAGCTGTTTTCTGAATTTCTTTCAAACCGCCTTTCAAACTTACTTTAAAATTGTACTGTGATTGTGATGATTTTCATATATATATAATTAGCTTTATACACGCAATATTAAAAAAAAAGAATATAAATATTTTTAACTATAAGTATAATTTATTATTCGGTAAACTAATAACAAAAATTGTATTATCTTTTATCATTTTCACATTTTAACTTATATGTCCGCCGGTAATAAAATAACTCGTTTATTTCGTAAAAATGAAATTCCATTATACGAATCAAAAAACTCCTACTTCCATACTCCTACTTTAGACAGGTGTTCATTTGGCAGTATCTCGATTGTCTGCGACTTTCGTAAAATAAAAAATAAGTTCGCGTCTTTATCGTTAACCGTCATTCTGGACTTTCTCTCAAAATGAGTCAAAGACCTCAAACTTTAAATAATAACCAGCTGTTTTAGACAGATAGATTATTTGTGAATACTCATCGAGTTTGAAACGCGCAGTATCATCAAGCATAGAAATGGGATTCAAAAACGCCGAATACGAAAGTTTTATAAAAAAAAACCATATTAACGACTTGCATGATATTTGGGATATTTGCTATCTGTTTCATAATCGAGCGGAACTTCGTCTTAATGTCTACAATTTTGTAAACGAGCTTGAAAAGGAATAGCGTGAAAACCGCCTTCGTTGGTATTCGCACGCATTGAGATTGGTGGCTTTCAGGTATAACTAGGGTCGTTACTTTCTACTAACGTAGAAACAACTAAGCAGAGTCGAAAATTCACGGCTGCTGATTGGTGCACGGCCACGTGCCACAATTTCATCCTAGAAACGACAGATGTTCGAAACGAGCGGCCCAGCTAAGAACACCAGCTCGGAGCTATCGATCGCGATAAGCTGATCATTACCGGGACTAGCAAGATAATTTCTCATTCGATTTCAAGCCCTATGTGATGGACAACCACACGAACGTCAGTTTAACTTTCTTTTTAGTTACTTCCCAATGTAATTGCAAAGGCACATTTTTCGATCAACATTGTAAGAATTTACGATGATGATAACAACTTTAAGTGATGCATGAGAAAATGAAAGTTAAATTAAAAATTAAAAATTAAACATTCATTGTTTTCTGGAAATATTATGTTATTAAATTAAAAATTGGAAGAATTATTTTATTAGTACGCCAAAGAAACTATCAAACTAAAACTTCGTGAGATATCACACTACTTTTGAGCTTTACTTTTTGTAATTGGAATCAACTGGAGATAAAAATGGATCGGTAATAAATAAATTGCAATAGATAAAATGGAGAGACTATGCATGCATTACTTAATGATAATATTGTATGTTTAACTTGAATATTCATTAAAGATGAAATAGTAAATTAATATGAAAATAATAGTATATTACTGCTGAGGGCGCCACTGCGCCCGACGCTGGTACGCTATTTTATGGACCGAGGGGGCGGGCGGTAAAGTGGAACTTACCGCCCGAGGGCGGTAAAATCCTCGAGGGCGTAGCCCGAGAGCATTTTTACCGCCCTAGGGCATGGTTAGTTCCACTTTTGTCCGCTCCCAAGGTGCATAAAATTCTTTTTTTTTAATATTCATGTTCTAGAAATGCGTAATTAAACTCAGTTCCATATTTCTGCAAATCGTCAACATGTGCCGAACAAATACTTATTACCGAAAAGAAAGTTTGTGTCATTTTACGTTATATATTTGAATGCAGGCCTGCTTGGGTCATAAAATCTTAAAATAAAGGAACATGAGAAACCTTTTTTCCCAAACGCAAAATAATTTTTTTCTCAATTTAAAATTTTATTATAATTACACTATTATTATTACTACTATCTATTATGCTTAATAATGACGTATGTTACGTTATTTTGAGTTTATTCTATTTTTGTTTAACCAATTTCTATACTATTAATAAACACGGATAACGCTGAAAATTATTTGTTTTTATTATTATTATTAATGCTTCATTGTATTTGATATGCGTCCATGGATTTTATAAGAAATTCGTTCGTACTTTATGAAAAATTTTTGAAAATATTAAAAATTATTTTTTTATAAACAAAATAAGTTTATTTATGTAAAAAGACATATTTGTCTGAATTTCATATACACAATTAAATAATTTGAATAGTGACGTGGAAAATCGAATAGTTGGGCAAGCAATGACGATCTGTCATTGAAGTAGGAAGGTAATTTCGAAAAGAAGACTGTCGAATCTTGTGACATATTAAGTAGCGAAGGAAATGCTCGTATAAATGTCGAGCACCTTGCACTTCAAGGGTTGGATGTAAAAGAGTGCATGGGTCTTCAAAAAGTCATGAATTCCCTTAACAGTATAGTAGAGCCTCCCGCTCCTTCCTCAAATGGCTGTGGGATGTTCTAGGTGTTTTGCCGATTCGGAGGGGGGTCCTTCACCCTTAGGTCCGTAGCGCGTGCCCTCTTCAATGGAGTAGCTCAATTCCGAATGTTAGGGCCCGAATGCAGACGGGTTAAATGCTCTTTTTTCGTTCGGACATCTCCCTCACAAATTACTTAACACTTATTCATGCTGAAAAGGTGTGGGCATGTTTTCCGGATAAACATCGTAAAACGATGCTACTGGTTGATAATCTTCCTAAACTCAACATCTTTAAGGGATTCATTTTTGTTTACTTTTTTTTAATACTGATATACAATGAAATATAATGAAAAATTAGTAAAATAAATCTTTTGTTATACAATGTTAAATCAATTATTGAAAATTGATAAAAGAATCATTTTTTAAAAATAAGTTATCAATTACAATAATGGTTATTTGTGTGTGTATTTTATTTACTTATTCAGTTTTTTTAAACATATTAAAATTGATTAAAAAATAATATTATTTTGAACAGTAGCATTCATGTAACATTTTTGACACAACAAGCATTTTAATATTTTTGTTATTTTTCATGTGATATAATTGAATATACTATATATATTATATGTTCCGCTATATATATACACACGCATCAAAGAAAGAAATCAAACTTTAGGAATTATGTTACGGCCAGCATTATAGCGTGAAGCGCCATATGTGAACAAAACACAAATGTTTTCTACTTTTCAGAAAATATAGAAACTAAATATATGTAAATTTTTATTTTTTGTATGCATTGTTATTTTCATCTTAATAACTGAAACTTTCACAAATTATTATTTATATAAACAATGGAATAAAACGATTAAACTTTAATGTTCATGTATGATTTAAAATTAAAAAATGTATATACACCTATACTAAGACATAATATTTATTTACGTTCATAAACATTTATCAGTAATATTTAAAAAAAATATACATAAAATCTAAACATAACAATTTTTATTCACTATTTTTTTCAAGGAATATTTCCTTTAATATACAATTTTGAAATCATAACTTTCGTTACATTTTAATAATTACAATCTTCATAAATAATATCCAATTATAATGGAAGAACAGTCATTTGATTGAGCGTAAAAAATGTTCACTTCTTTATTGCATCATTTATTATAAGATGCAATTTTTTTAATTATCCGCCATTACGTGTTCGTATTTTAAATTTATGTTAATAATTTAAAAATATAATGCACGTAACCGGTACTCCAATTGCTACTGTAAAATAATAATTATACCTTTTTGTATATATTGAATAGTATTATTGTATTTCTTCGGCCAGATGGGAAAGCAAAAAATGTTTAATCAATGACCTTGTGATAATCAATGAATAAGTCGTAATTTGCACATTCATAATACATAATATAATTATATTTCGCAGAAGTATTCTATCATTTAATTGAAGTATTATTATTAAAAATAAATTATTTACAATACTTATCATAAATAAACAATAATTGTAATATATATGTACATTAGTAGAATGTACATACTTTTTTTACATTCAACAAATTTTTTATTCATAAGGATATAGCACTGTTTTTAAATAAATCAGTTCTTATATATTTTGTCATTACGGCAGATTGATTTTATTGAAATAATTTTAGTCAAACGAATTCGAAATATTATCAAAACTGAATACTAAATTGTTGCACCAGAATGAATATTTAGATATAAGGGTCTGTGAGTATTGTAACTGTGCATTTATTTTATCTAATTAAAATATCTTTTATCTAATTAAAAGAAAACTATGGGTTTTTCACGATTCGCTGTCCGATATACAGTCGTAAATAGTGTTTCCAGACGTGTCCCAGACGTTTAAATCTCTCTCGGAATTGTTCCCATTCATCGGTACTCGGAACCAGCTACCTGAGAATTATCAAAGGTATATTAAAATATTCAACCCTACAACAAAAAAGGCAACAGAATGCAGCTAAATATTATAAGAAGCAAAAATTAGGCATATGATCTCATTTTTCGTAATCGACATTTGTTGAAAGACTTTGATAAACGCTGGAGAAAGTATATATTGATTTGAAACCGACGATGATGAATTATGAGATTGGATTAATCAATAACCGTGCGACTGAGGACTCTGCTGAGATCGCTGCTGGGCAACTTGAAAAGCATAAGGCAAAGGTGCGGCATTATTTTTTTCGAACAATCCGCGCGTTCAAATTTCTATATACACTTTTTCTCAGCGATGATTTTTCAGCAGCGACGCCCAGGTGAACGGCCGTCGACGATTTTTCATTTTTCGATGCCACGAGACCCCCCGACAATGGACGCGTGTCACTAAGTTGCAGCTGCCTTTGCCACTGTTTGTCGCGCACACATGGCATCGAACTGTGTGCAAGATCTCAACGAAAGATCAAAGCTTACTTGCAGCTTTGCTACAATGTACACTGCAACATACACATTATTTACACTTTATATTTTTCATTATTTACCGATATAATTCCGTGAACAAAACTTTTTTCTCTATATAAATGTATTATTTGCTTAAATCTTACCACCTTTTTTAATTTTTTAAAATCTCTAAATTTATTTAGAGATTTACTTTATTGCGTTATATATTTAATTAGTGTATGTATTGCCGATTCACAACAAATGTTTTTTTCTTTTTGAAGCAAATTTAAAGTATCGATGAACACTGAAAATCTCGATTTTATACTACAAATTTCGATTCATACTAAATTTGAGGGTTATATTATAAATAGATTTTCCAAGATTATTGAATTAAAATATTCTTAAATTAATTGTTGCAATTCAAAATATAACGGGAATTGAAATGCAGACATATATGTTTGTAGGCAGATTCGTCTTCTCTATGAAATGAATATTGTTGATACTTTATATTTCAATTTTGACTTCTCTATTTTCAAGTATATGCGCTTTATTTAACAAAGATTAAAAATGATTTCAAACTCAAATCAAATGATGTGATCGAGTCTATATATCATATTTTTGCTTTTCACTCAAATGAATACGCCAGTTCGATTTTCGAGCCCACAAAAAAGAATTCGTTGAACCAGATTGACGTTACTGTGAAATTTCGTAACATTTCAAAATATAGCTTTGACGTGTGTATTTTTATAGAATTGTAGAAAAGTATTTTCTATGATTCTCACTTTTTGCTATACACTTTATGCAGTGAAATTTCTATTGCACATTGATGTCAATTTTAAACAAGTCTGTAGTAAAATTATTTTTTCACATTTTTTGTAATACATCTTAAAAAAATACATGTATTATAAATAATTAATGAGAAGTATTTTTTTCTACTTTTTCGAAAAACTGTTTATTTTTTTCCATAGAACTTATATTTTCTTTATTAAAACTTATATAGGGTATTGCATATTTCGGTGAAGTTTGATGATATCGGCAGAATATTTGCCGATAAAATTATTGTTTTTGTTGTTGGTTTTGTCTTTTTTTAATTAAATTATTAAATTAATTAATTTTTAAATCCAGAATATAAAAACTGAAAGTACAAAATATTTTTCGTACCGTATTCTGTATTACATATTATTTCGTATGAATGCAATTAATCTCCCTCGTAGAATTTTGAACTTGGCTGAATCTAGGGCCTTCTTGGGAATACTCTATTCCATGATTAGATTCAACATTGGTCCTATGTGGATATTTTGTGTATATACAATTTGTAATTGAACAAAATGAAACAATATTATCCAACAAATAACTACATTAAAAACATTTCTTAAAATCAAGCAAAATGTTGGTTTATCAATTCATTTCTTCATTCAACGCTTTCATTGAATTCTTGCCCTCAAAATGATTGTCATTGACTGAAACATCATCATCTTTATCGCTGTCATTTTCATTGTTATTTTGAACTTGAAATTTGCACGGATTATTTTTTTTCTCAGTACTATACATATTATGCAGTACAGCGGACAAACTTATGATTTGACCAATAAAACTTGGGTCGTAGTGTAGTTGATTGTCAACCAATATTAATCAGCACCAGTTTCGCATTGTTCAATACAACTTCGTGTGCGACCATAAACGACAGTATATGCGTACTCTGGAGAATCACGTAATGCATTTCGTACTAAAGTTAGTAGTCATGGTTGCACTAAATACCCAGACCCCCCCCCCCCCAACACCA
>JABFPJ010002953.1:0-17663 GCA_022817425.1 Gryon sp. ZL-2020
TTTATAGTTGGTAGTAATGCCGTTAAAACGTGTCGTAAAAATCTGTGGAATTGGACTAAGACTCTTGGGCTTAAAAGTACTAGGAATCCACAAATAATCGCTCTTAGTAGTTTGTAACGCTATTTTCGCGAGATCCCTCATTCGAGTGATGCTTTAAAATTCTTGAATTATTCATTCAACCGATTAATGGTATTAATTATACCGTACTTTGCTCGGCACTCATTTAACCACGTAATTTTATTCGGATTCATTGCAATGACGATTTGTTTGTACGTTTAATACGAGCGGCTTTGGCATTTTTTAATATTATCATTTTGTAATAATTTGCATGTTTATTTATAAATTAATAATCGTATTAGACATTTTCATTTTAAAAGCATCATACTTGTTTATGATATTTAAATATATTTATATTTGTATTATACATAAAAGTCAGAGAATATTCATTGAAGAAAATGAAAAATGCGAAATAAAATCATCATCCAATTTGAAAATAATAAACCGAATAAAGGTATCAATTTATCTTCGATAAATACGTAAGTTCAATATAATATAACGATGGAAGTAAATTTATACGAAATTTTATTCCATTTCTCGTATAATGAAATGCGTGATCGTTTTATAATTCCTATAAGTGAGTACTTTTCTATCTCGGCGGATTTCGAATGAAAATAATACGATTTCTTTTCAAAAAATTGTAAGTAGAAAGTCATGTTTGACCGGCGTACAAAAAAAAAAGTTGTTATTGGAAGAATAAGTTTAAAACCGCTGCAAGCGTGTGAAAATTTCGAATAGAATTCGTAGTTGATTTTTTATGAGGCAACTATAAAGATGTTATTTTAGCAGACCAAAATTTATTTCAAACTAAATTAACTTTTGAAAAAGTTAATACCATTTTTTGTCCATCCTTTTTCTTTTCTACAGAAAAACTCATATTGGCATGTAAATTATTTAAAAGAAAACTTTCGAGATCCATCTTGTATATAAGTTTTTCTTCCCTTAATCGTGATTTTGATAAAAGTTTTAGCTTTTAGATTTTTTTTTGATTTATATAATTACCATCTGAATTCCCGGCTTCACCCTGGTAAAACCTTATTATCCATTCTTTATGACCCCTTGTGACTTCTAACTATATTCCTAAATTAATTTTAAGTAATCATCTTATGGCCCTTGTATGGCCCTCTCATGGTCCTTCTGTGGCCTTATTATCGCCCTTTTACGGCCTTTCTATGATCTTTCTATGGCTTTCTTATGGCCAATGTATGACCTTCTCATGGCCTTTCTATGACCTTCTTATGGCCTTTGCATGTCCTCCTTATGGCCTTTGTATGGCCTTCTTATAACATTCTTATGGTGTTTCTTTGGCCTTATTATGGCCTTTGTATGACCGTCTAATAGCCTTTGTGTGGCCTTATTCTGGCCTTTCTATGGCCTTTGTATGGCCATATTATGGCCTTTTTATGGCCTTCTTATGGCCTCTCTATGGCCTATTTATGACCTTTCTATGACTAGTTTTTATTTTTGGATTTTTTTGCAAAAAAATATCTTGGAATTGAATTCTACTACAGTCTATGCTAATTCTAAATGATCACACATCTGAATCTCAGAATCAAACAAATTTTTTACACAAATATAATCAAAGTTGAAAATGATTGCAAAGAAAATTAATCGAATCGAAAACTCGCGAAGGTCAGCGACGCGACAAACGAGAGGAATAAGTTAAATCACATAAGATTTATATTCTACGGGCAACTTCGTTATCGCATGCACAGAAAATCGACCGATCCAGTCTTAATTCTTACTCGGCTTTAATTAATTTTGCCGAATGGACTGACGCGTTTTGCGAAAATCGAATCTCACTTTTCGCAGAGCTCGCATTGAATCTCGTTACGACAAATTAATCGCGGTGGCTGGCTTTTTGCAGCGGATGAGTTTTAAATTTTTGCTTCATCGGTAATAAGGAATTAAAGCTCCTTTGCCTTCTTTTTTTTCTTTTTTTTTGCTTTTTTTCTATCAAAAGAAAAATTCAGGCGAATCACTTTTCGGACCAAGGTTTACGAAGAATAATTTGGTTTACTTGGCCGGGCATTCTTTGCAAGCGAACGAAAGTTTTTGCCGGAGACATCTTTTTACATTATTCATGGCGCGGAATTTGTATAAGGGCACAGAGCTTAAATTTTTTCGCCAGATAATTGACCCGGTCATGGAAGTAGTGCGCATAAACTTTGTGCAATTTTTGGTCGTTCTGAAACGAAAGACTGAATTTTTATAAGTTTTTTTTCTTTGAAAAAATGCAAAAAATATTAAATTTTTATTATTGTTATACTTAATTATATTTATATTTTTTTATTTAAATATAATTTGTATTTAATTATAATTATATTTAATATTATTGAATTTTAAAATAAAATATATTTGCACTAATATATATTTTATATATGTATCTGTATTTATATTTTTATATATTATATATTACATATTTCAATTACAATATCAAGAGACACGGTAGTGTCTCTGGCCAAGTACAAAAAAACGATCGTTTTTGTTTTTTTATACAAAATATAATAATTGATAAAAATAAATAATTGATATGGAAAAAATGATTCTATATCAATTATATTATTCATAACTACATAAAAAATATGTAATAGAATAGTTGTTCTTACTCCAAATGATTGGAATAAGAAAAATGATAACAAGCGAATCCATTTAAAGTTGATTAAAATCGAATGATACATAATTCTGGATGAAATTGAATGGATTAATTTGATCGGAATACGAAATGTCGATGAGTGAATTGTGAAATAATATTTACGATCTCCAAAACGATTAATATCGAAGAAGAAATACGTATTAATTAAACATTCGTTATGTGTGAAAGTGCAAAGATAAATATTATTTTTCGTCCAAATTTTGAAATATAATTGACTTAATCCGATTATTCTTTTCATGCAAAAATGGACAAATTATAACTTTAAACATTGTTTGCATAACAAACTTGCGCTGCAAGTATATTTTTTTTCATCTTATTTATCAACTGCCATACATTAATTAAAACTCAATTATGAATTTCGCAATACGGAAATATTAGATCGATAATGTTGGATAAACATTAAAGTTTGATATTTAATTATTAATTATGAAACACAGTTTTAACGTGCTTTCAACATCATAATTTTGTGTCCGCAGCGACACAAATTCCTATTGAAATGTTCGTAAATCATTTTAATCACAAATTGATGTTACACTTTTTCCCCCTCCCCCCCCCCCCTCTTAAAATCCTAACAAAAAGCGTTGAATAAGTTTTGTTAACGAAGTAATCTACATGTGCAAATAATGTTTTAGTTATTCGTAGCGTCGATTTGAAACCCGCTTTATCAGGCTTGTACGGGCATATTAAGAGCATTACATTTTCTGCATTTTCGGAAATTGAAAAATGTATTATTCAATTGAATTTGCCCGGAGAAATTGACAAGAAAAAAAAGGAGAAAAAGATGGGAGGATGAATTTTGGAGCATTTATAAATTAAATTATATTGCACGTTGCAATAATGTCGGGACAATCACGTCGAACATCCTAACTATGCAGCAAATCGTATTTGAGATACGTCTCTCCAACTTCAGAATGTGTAGTGAGTTAAGTAGAATGGCTCAGTATTTGATCAGCATTTGATTTGGAACGCATTGTCTTTGAAGAAAGTTTTCATTTTACAAATAGAATATATTTAACAGACGTAATATATTTTCTATTGCATCAAAATATTGATACTTACTTTTGGATTTTGAAAACTAATATTGCCTGAATGCAATATTAATATTTAATATCTCAATATATTGATTTGTTTTAAATCTCATTTTAGGATTAATGACAAGCGAGTAATTATTTGATAAAGGAATTCCATTGTGTGCATATATTTGCACAAATAATTTTATCCCGAAAATGTATAATAATGTAAAAAACCAAAAAATAAAAGTGCATTATGTATGAAGTATCAAATTTACTATTATCTTTATTAATGAAATAAATAAAGATATGTCAATGGAGATAATGCTTGATTTTTGTATTTATGGAGGAATAAATTAATTAAAATTTGCGCATTTCAATTAATATTTTCGAGTTATGTATGATAATAATGAAATAACATTTTTTGTTCTTTTTTAATCACTCATGCAACAATATCACAGTGGCTGTGTGAATTGTATATTAAATTGATCAATATTGATTTCATTGTGCATTACTTTTGATTACATTTTACGTTACTGATAGCCAAAATATAACTTTTTTTTCTTCGAAATAACAGTTTTTGCAATTAATGCTTTTAGTTTGCATTTTTGTTATATGATATGTAGGCGATGTTTCTACTATTACTTATAATATTTAGATATTTAAACGAAGCTTTTAGCGAATAGCATTTTTTGGAAATTTTATTTTATTTTTTACTCATTTTCATACATGATTTATTTTCCTAGTCAATTTATTTAATTAATTTCATGATAAAAGTTTTAATTAAAACTTTTATCATAAAAAACATAAATGAACTAACAACGAAATTTATAAAATTAAAATCGGTGTTAGAATATGTTACTTTCAAAATAATGTATTTCAGCAACACATAATTGAATAAAAAGACTATAAATTAATATAAATTTTATTAATTAAAAATTAAATAAAAATAAAATTCAATAAAATTTAATAACAAATGCAAAATATTTAATAAATTTAAGTTTCCAATTATGAAAATATTAAATTATCATATAATTATAACAAAGCAATTTCATTTAAAATCAATAAATACAACTTTCATAATTGAAATGATATATTATTCATTTGCACTTTACATTGCAATATATTCTTAATATACATTTTATTTAAATTCAATCATTTAATTATTCTCTCTAATTAATTATTTACTGATATTTTCATTTAACTTGCACTTCTAATTACACGTTAATAATACAATTAAGTTTCTTCTTTTTCAAACTTACTTTAATCAATGTACAAACATGTAAAACATCATTTTCTTTGCAGCATTATTGAAAAGTTAAATAACATTTAACAAAAGCGTTTGCATAGGTATTGAAATTTGGGATTAAATTGTGGATTAAAGTGGCGAAAAAGGGGCCACCGCAAGTGGAAAGTGGAAAGTCTTCATTATGTAATCTTGAACTGTTCAGTTATTGTTTATCCGCTGCGGCATGATCAAATGGTATTGGAAACAGGTTCATGAATAACGACCGCGCAGTAACGATTCGCATTTCAACTCAGACTTCAGTAATTTAGTTTTCCGAAGCGTTCAGCTCGCTCGTTCTTTTCTCTTTGAAAGCGTCTCTTGCAATCGTCTGTCCCGCCAAACTATTTCTCGTTGGAAACAGATAGCTTTTCGAACGTAACGTCTTATTTAAGTAGTTCTGCCGCGACGTTGAGAGCTCTGACGTTCACGAGTGAAAAAAGCTCAGATGGGGGAGGGGGGAGGGGTACTTTTTGATCAGATTTTTCGTTCTTTGTATATATGTATAAGAAACGAGAATATATATATATACTTTTATCTTTTTCGAAGACGAAAACTCGAAGCAATTCCACTTGTAAAATCGTCTTGATTCGGACGGACCATTCAGTCAACGTCTGACTCAATGACCTATAAGCAACGTGCTGCTTTGAAGCACGTCGGATGATAAATTAACGATCACATTTCACGGTTATGCCAGATTTTTGAGTGAGAATTTTTCCGCTGCAAAAATCACTTCAAGCACTTTTTTGCGCTGACAAATTTGGCCAATTTTCTGTATAAATGAATCACATTTATTAATGACATAAATAATTAATGAAGCGTTGATTTTAAATATGAACGTATTTACATATGTAATATGTTATTTGTTCAACAATTTATTTTAATTATTTGGATATAAATTATGTATTTTAATTAGTTGTTGTTTGGTTTATTATGATTATTTATTGATATTATGTTTTATTGTTTAATAATTTTAACATATGTTGTTATTTTATGATAATTTATTTTATTACATGGTTTACATAAGTTCTTATTCATATCTTAATAACATATGAAAATACATAATTTTAAATAAAAATTATGCGGTGAAGAATAAAAAAAATTTTTTTAAGAAATTTGGCAAAGTTTAATATTATTTGAAAAGCGTATGTTTTTAGATCATTGTATCTCCTTTTTGCTGGCACCAATACTATAAATCTTAAAGATTATGGGTTTTCAAACTACTGATTGTAAGTTTTGAGTATCAAAATATTCTCTTATCTAACAAGTATATAAAATCTTCTTTTATTTAATAGAAATATTCTACAGTTTAGTAGCGTAAAAGCATAAAATTCAAAAAAATAAATAAATAAATAAAATAATCAAGAATACTAACAAATAAACAGACAAAATATTAAAATATATATTCACTAAAGTTGTATATATTTTCTTATTTTTTCAAAAGTGATCAGGAAGTGAAAGAAAACTTGTATAAATGCGGCTTTTTGAAAATAATATTTTGATAGGTTAATATTTTACGATGAAAATGTTCCATTTTCGAGCATTGAATTAGACATCACTTCATCTTTTAAGCTTTGGTTTGCCCTTATCCGCCAAAAAGTGGGCAGTACTTGAATGTTTTATGGTGTGTAACGGTATACAATGAAACACGTTACAATACATTTCATTTATGAAACAGTCTACTCATGACAAACATCTCTGTGTACGCGACTACGGCCTTTCCTTTCCGCCGCAATTTCTGCGCGAAAGTGTTTTATTAAAGGAACGTGGTCGTAAGAGAAGTATGCTTATAACTACAAAAATGGGAAAACAAAAACACGAAACAACCCGCGCAAGAAGTATTGTGGTCATAAATTATATTTTTAAATACGAAGCGTACGAACAAATTTCAAAAAAAAGGAGTATTTCAAGCCAAGAAAACTTTCGTTGATTTGAACGTATGATAAATTAATAGCGCAATATTGAACTTCATATAAATTGCGTTTAATATTCCCAATTTTAAATTTTCATTTTCCAATTTATTATTTAAACAAGTTGGAATGAAAAAGTTATTCCAAATTACAATACATATTGTAAATTGATATATCATAAACCGATTAACGCAACCTATTTCATAAGATAAAATGTTCAGTGCTTTATTTATTCGCCTTAATAGCCAATTTGAACGAATTTTTCCGGGATATTTTACTTTAATATTCTTCGTATTTTTGCGTATCGTTTTATATATTTCTTTTTTTTCTCTCTCTTTTTCAACTCTATCACCAGAGAGAACATTCGGAGCGTCGTGCTACTTTAAAGGTTCAATCGATACAAACCCTCATTTCTAAAAGAGCCAGACGTGATTACGCCGGAGAAAAGGAAAAACGGTCTTGCAATAATGAACCGCTGCTGCCGAATATCTATCTTCTCAC
Organism: Gryon sp. ZL-2020; assembly: GCA_022817425.1. NCBI lineage: Eukaryota > Metazoa > Arthropoda > Insecta > Hymenoptera > Scelionidae > Gryon > Gryon sp. ZL-2020. The sequence continues at coordinate 7,420 of JABFPJ010002953.1, forward strand.
GATATAATCATCGATCGACAGTACCCAATAATGTATTCGTTGGCGTCTGCTCCGCGCGGGCTATTCGCATTAATTGCTTTGCCGATGACCGATCTTGATGTTCAACGCAAATTCGATCTCTCAGATGGAATTTGCGCATTTTGCCGTCTTTTATCGTTATGAATGCTAATCGTCGGACGAACTTAATGACTCATTCGATGTGTCTTTAATATGGCATTGTGTTAGACTTTGGCGAAGTTTCGTCCATTTTTCCGAGGTTCCTTAATGTTATGATAATGATGGTTACTGTGAGACAATATGGAAATGGCTGTGTGAAAATGAGACTTTAATTTACAACATTGTTACATTTTTTTGTATCGGCAAACGTTATTGAGTAAAGTAATTTTATTACATTTTATTGAATTTTTTTAATCCATTATTTTACTCGCAAAAATGATATAAATTTAGGAGCAATCGAATATTTGAATTGGAATTTGTGATCTAATAATTTTAAGTACCTCAAATATTCCGTTGTACACAACATCAATGTAAAGTTGAGTTAAGAAAATAAGTCATGTGCTTCGTATAGAAAATGCGAGACGTTAATTAAAAATGCAACTCAAAATTATCCTTACTACTACATGAAGTTGAAAATATGTTTCTTTGTATATATTAATCATAAAAATCTTAGTTTTTAGAAATAAACATTATTGGGTCAGAGCTCCTCTTCCCGGATGTCAGACGGATGTTATAGGGATATCATAGGGATGTCAGAATGGGAATGTCATAGGGATGTTACAAGGGGGATGTCATAGAAATGTTAAAGGGGGATGTCATAGGGATGTTAAAGAGGGGATGTCACAGGGATTTTCAATGGAATGTCATAAAACATTGCATTGATGGGATGTCATAGGGAATTTCATTAAAGGGATGTTATTAGGATATCATAGGGATGTCATAAAGAAGTCGTAAGGATGTCATAAAGATGTCATAAGGATGTCATAAGGATGTTATACGGATTTCATACGAATATCATAGGGATGTCATCGATATGTAATGTTGCAAATATTAAATACTTTTTACTATGAATGCTGGGCTGAAGCTAGTTAATTAATATCATTTTACGAAATCAATATATTTTAAACTAATATTTTTGTACTTGAATTAAATTTTATTAATTTCATACATCAAATCGAAAGTGATATAATTTTTTCTCTTTCATTTTTGATCTACTTAAAAAACATATTTAAATAAATGTAATTTCCTTTCAAATGAATGAAAAACGACATCATTTGAAAATGGAGAAAAATTCTGACTTAAAAACTTCTATAAACGACGTGAAAGTAAACGAAATAACTTTGATATAATTTTAAATGATCGAAAGAAGCACACGGCTTTTTATATTTTATCTCACGCGTCGTAAAGACAATTTTTTGTCTCAAATTTACAGTCAAACTTACATTGATCTTTAAAATTCAATATACAAAAAAGAAAACTTGTTTCCTTTTTGCCTTTTTTTCTGCCGTGATAAATACGTTTTGCAAACTTGTCAATTTCTAAACAACTTATTGATTTCGATTTTGAAAAATCACTTCAGCAGACGTTAGAAAGTAATAAAATTTCGATATATGCTACCACGGGACGTGCAAGTAAGTGAAACTGTCGACATTCCGGGCGAAACGGGCACATGTGTATACTCGATCGTTATAAAGCTTTCCAAAGAGTTTTACCAACGAGTCAAACGAAAGTTGTTGCCAAAGAAGGAGAACCATCCGAGTGCAAAGTACAGTTCACTCGCAACTTGAACGTGAGTCTGCAACTCGCGATCTTACGAAACTCATTTGGGATGAGACACTTTTTGTTTTTCTTTTTTTTTTTTCTTCTTATTTCTTTCTTGTATTTTTCTTTTAGAAGAGACGAGAGAAGGGATAGATATAATGCTGATAACAGAAAGAAAAATTGTAGAATTGTTTTGCTATAAAGAAAGATGCATTAAAATAAGAAGTTTATTGTTAAAAAATTTTTATGGAGATGAATTACATTTTGAAGAAGTAAAGTTTACGTTTGGATTGAATTAAAGTAAGATTTGATGTACAATCTAATCATCATAAATATGAAATATGGAATGCATTTTTTATAATAATTAAAATTTTTGGAATTTAAAATTTGTGTGTTTTTTATTGTACAAAAAATTTTGCTCGGAAACGACAGTATTTCGAAAGTTCAATGGACCATGAAAAATATTATCCGGTCTAAAAATATTGGTACAATTCTAAAAGCTCGTAACGTGAACTTTTCAGTTGAAATGAAAACAGCGGTTCTTCCGTTTTTCACTTAGAAAAAGCAAAAGTTAATAATTTATTACATTTTCTACTCTTTAACTTCGTCTTTTCTCCTTAAACTTAAAAAATTTATCACTGAATCCTCCCGCGAGTTCGACAAAATATACCAGATCTTATCAGAGTTGAAAATAAATTTATTTATGCAAAATTGCATAGTCTTTAAATAAATATTGCGTTATTTCATTTTGCTGATTTTTACGCAGATTTTGTTTTATTTGTGGATTAGAGTTTTACTACGGAAGGATATAATACAAATGTAGAATAAATAAAATGTAGAATATTTTATAGAAATTATGTTTCATAAGATAACTTAGAATGACAGATAAATACGGAATAAAAGCTGAAAGTACTTTTTGTGTAGAAAAAATAAAGCATATTTTATGGTGAATATTCACATGAGAAAACATTTTACTCTGTGATTGATGGAATTATAACCGAAATTCAATTAGAACTCTATGCGAAATGGAAAATTTCAGTCAAAAATTTCATCACGTAAATAGAAGATTTCATATTCAATCATAGAATAAAGTTATTGTTGAAATTACTATATTTAATTATACTTAATAATTTACCTAAATTTTAGGTTATTTTTTAATTAATTTTTATTGTTTTTGTTTGAGTTATTTGTACATTTTTAAAATCTTCATAAAATTCTCGAACGTTTAAAACAAAAAAAAAGTTAATAAATTATTTAAAAAATAAATAATAAAATAAGAAATTAATAATTTAATTTGAATCATCCTAAATATTTGAGGTTATAACCCCAAATAAAAGAAAACAATTTCGAGTTTTATTTGGCGAATTGTTTTGCTGAATAATTAATTTTATTACTAGCTATTACGTCAACTACATTTTATACCCACAGCTGGTTTTATAGACCCAATTCAAGGACACACTTTCACTTTTACATTTTTTATTGTAGCAGGTAGAAACTTAAAAAAATTGACTATCTATAAACGTAGAGGTTTATCTTCAATATATAATTTTATGAAAACATATAAAAAGGAAAAAATATACTAAAATGAGTAAATTTTAAGTATATAACTTAATATAACGTTTTTTTCTGTATCAGTTTATCTAAACGTGTTGAAGTGTCCACGTGATGAGTGTACAGTGAATAGTGAAAGTGTTACAAGGGGAAGAAAGATGCTGTTGAACGTTCAACTGGCAGAGTGGAGTAGTGATTTGATAAAACAGTGTCAAAAAGGTGAGTTACTGAAATGTCTACTGTATTGAAAATATAGTATTAACTAGCTGAATCTTTAGCTTCGCTTAGGTGTTCATTGTGAAAAATATTTCAAAATTTATAATATTCTTATGATATCCTATGACATCCTATGCCATCATTTCTGACATCCCATGACGTTATCCCTATGACATCCTTATGAGATCCTATGACATCCTATGTGACATCCAAGGACATCCTATGATATCATCTTTATAAGATCCTATGAAATCCTATGACATCCTATGACATCATCCCTATAAAATCACTATGAAGTCTATGAAATCCTATAACGACATCCCTAAAAGATTCTATGATATCCTATGACATCCTAGGCATATCCTATGACATCATCCCTATGACATCCTATTACGTCATCCCTATGACATCCCGAGAATATCCTATGATATCCCTATGACATCCCTGTAATATCTCTGACAAACATATTTTCAATTTTATATATTAAAAAAGATTACTGTTCAAAGTATTATCTCTCACAACATAGTTATCATTGAAAACAAATTTTTTTTACTGATACATTCAGTATTTAATTATATAAAGTCGTGGAGCTAACATTTCTGCAACTTTTCCACCGAGGCAAATAAATTACGTTAATTGATTTCCTACAACGTTTTCCGATGAAATGAAATTTACTCATGAATGGAAACTCACCAAAGACATACACATTGATCTTAACTGATCAGGTGTGCTTAGTATTTTATCAGCTTTCAATTTTCTAACAAAATTATACCAGTTTTATATATTTATTCATTTTTTTCTGAAAGGAATAAAAGTAATCATTTTCTGATCCTTTGAACTGCAAAAAATGCCAAACCGACACCAATTAAAAACAATTCATCAAACTCACAGCGGAAATTAAACCAAATACATTTTCACGATTTTCTATCCTTACACTATGATTGGAAAAAAGCGGTTCATATCAATTCAAAAATCAACGAAGGTTGTAATAAAATACACACAAAAATTCTTTGCGTAATAATCAAATAAAACTTGATATCTTTTACACTTTTTATATTTTATACTTGTATATATCTAAATAATGAAACAGAGAAAGTATTAGTTATAAAATATTAACTTATCTATTACATGAGTTTTAATTTACTTATCACATATGCGATATACGAATAAGTAAAACATAAAATGCATTATACATAAAACGATACGCATTGTAATCTGAATATTTCGTTACTTAAAAATAAAGATACACATTATTCCTTTTCTAAATCTTTTCAGCATTTTGATATTCATTTAAATGAGTTACTTATTCAAATTTGAGTTCCGAAAAAAATACGAAAAATAATATTAACTTGATTTTTCTTATTCTGAAAAAAATCCGTAGAAAATGAAAACTCGCATCCAATGGCAACGCAGTACTTATAACAACACTTTTCATTCCGATTTAACACATTTATTTTGATTCAAATGCGAATCAAAGTAGCAGAAACAACTTTACATTTTGGAAGAAACTTTTGCTTGTTGTTTATAGCTATTGAGCTTGTTGCGGATAACGTTTCATAAATGTATGAATAAATTTGAAATTTACTTATGTGGTCTCGCGATGACAGAATTATATGCAAATCGATGCATTTATATGTAAAATAAACCCGATGTTTGAACTAAAGAATTTAAACAAATATTTACTTGAACGGTGCATAATTAATAGGCGAAAAATTTTCGTAAATAAACATGACGCGTGAAAGATAATTTTTTTTTACGTGCGCAAACTAGAAAAAGAGTTGAATAAAACATTCCCCGCGCAAATTATAATATCATCCGGTGTACACATAATCTCTCGAAAAACAGCGAATCTACATAATCTCTCTCTCTCATTCTCGCTGAAAACCAATAAATTTCAAAGATTTCTACGTGCTTTGTAAAACTTTATCATTTGCATTTTCCTCTTTTTAATTTCACTTTACGCGATGTCCTCTATTCTTATCAATTTATCATCCGCAAGCAACGTTTCACATACTACTGACTCACTATTTTAATTACACTCTAACAAAATGAAGCAAATTGACTAAGTTAGATATTAGTCCACTGATTTTTATATATTTTACTACTTTGTAAATTTGCATTTTGTTAAGTTACATCCACGTAACTAAGAAATTATATTTTTAAATATATTCAGACAAATATGTTAAATACATAAAATATATTTTTGGCAAAAAGTTAAAATATTTTTAAATATATTTAAATTTATTTGTACAAAAAAGTATATGTGAAAATATGTGTGAAAATATAAAAATATAAAAATATTTCCAAAAAATCAAGAGACATGGTAGTGTCTCTGGCCAAGTACAAAAAACGATCGTTTTTGTGCGGTAGGTTTCTTTTAAAAAATATATTTCAATTATATTTAAAATATATTTTTTTCATATGAGTTGATTCATTTTGATAATATTTATTTTCTAATAATTATTATAATTCGTTTGTTTAATTTAAAAAAATTAGTTTAAATAAGTTTTATTAGTATCGTTTATTTTACTATTAACTAGTTTCAGCGAAAACGTATGATTAGTATATGCTAGATGGAGCCATATTTCTTAGCGCAATAGTGAATAGTGTCAGTATCGTAATGAATTTATGTCAACTATGTTATATTGCTTAAATTATACATTAACACATAAATGTATTACAGGTCTCCGAAGACTAATGTTACATTCTTAGTCTATATGTTATATTCCTGAAGACTTAAATTATATGAGTAAATATTATAAATTGAAGGTCACTTTATTATATTATACACGGTAAAATATAGTTTACAAATAGTTGAATGTGATTTTTTATGTATAATGTAAAAAGGTGTTATAAAAACAATGTAATTAAATATTTTAAAAATGCAAAAAAATGTCACGCAAAGTTACCTTTGAATCTAATATAAGGAACACGTAATTTTACAAAGTTCATAAGACACCGAATTTGCAAAACTGATTTTTGCAAATTCAAACAGAATATTATATATAAATGTTCAAACGTGATGCTAAAGATTTCCATAGACGTACGAAAATTATGTTAAAATTTGTCTTATGCTGTTAATTATTTATTTAACAATTTATCTAAAGCAAGTAAATAGCAGACAAATATTTGTAAAATTCATTTTATACTTAGAGTTTCGTTATAATCAATTTACTCGACAAAATTTTACTTAAAATATTTAGCTGGAACATGATTTTATTTTAAAGTTCTAATAAAATGTGGATTATTAAGTTTTTGACGAAAAATGTGTAATTTAGATTAAAAGATTAAATAATTTCGATATAAAATGCAGGTTGGAAAATGTCGATTTTCCGTTGGACAATGGTTTGAGAATACCGAAAAATATTCGCTGACAAAATGTGAATACTGAAACATCAAACAAATTTATGATACACATTTTCAGATACCCCAAAATTTCAATCTTTTGGTATTCAAATTTCATCGCGAAAATATTCTTCTACATGTTGCGGTATTTGAATTTTGATACTGCTTGTACTAAAATCTTAGCAATATTTTATATTGTGTTTACACGAATGTAATTGCGAAAATGAATTCACGTTCATTCATTTTCAGCTATTAACATTTAATTCTTAATAGTTTTTATTTGTGGAAAAGAATTTTATCATTTTACCCGGGAAAATTAATTTCATACTATCCAAAGTTTAAGTCGAGCTTCGTGGCTAACATTGTAGTTGATATCACCTGAGTATGTTAAGAATGTGTAATAACAAGATTTAAATGAAATTAAATTTAAAATTTGGAAGTAACAAAATCTGTTTTTATTGTAAATTAAAATCGTCCTAATTCCTCATAAAAATGTTAATTGATTTTCTTTGAAGTATTTTCAGTTTTACAAGAAAACCACATTTATTGCAACGTCGATACATTTTACATGAAATATCACTCAATTTTGTCCGTTTGGTTAGAGTGGTAAGCCACCCTATATATGAAAATCGAAGTATCAATTGCGAAGTTTGTTTGTACATGTAATAGTCTTGACCATGTGATATTGAGCTCGACTGACTAGAAATATTTTCTGAATTATTGTATAATTAAATTGTGTAATATGATAATTATTTATTTATATAAATTGTACCTGGGGAATGAACTCTTATGACTGACAATAAGACTGTAACACAAAATTTATTTTGTTTGTTTTGTTTGTTTTGTTTGTTTTGTTTGTTTTTTTGTTTTGTTTGTTTTGTTTGTTTTGTTTGTTTTGTTTGTTTTGTTTGTTTTGTTTGTTTTGTTTGTTTTGTTTGTTTTGTTTGTTTTATTTGTTTTGTTTGTTTTCTTGTTTTGTTTGTTTTGCAACTAAAGTAAAAGTAATTTTATTAATATTTACAATATTTTTTTATAAATTACTGTTTTTTAAAGTAAAATTGTAAACATTTTTCTCCATTTCTTATGGATTCATAATGCTATTAACAACAGTAAATTTTCCGTATCTATGGTTGTCAGTGTGTTTCTTTAAAAAATAAATGACAAAAAAATTCGAATCTGTCCAACTAAAATAACTTATTTAAATTCACGCAAAGATATAAATACAACTTCAATCGTTTATTATCACAACATTCAACTGAGATTTATAGTAATTTTAACCTAAATTGGAAATCGCCATGAAGCCATTGATTAACGATCCTCTTTTGTGGAATATCGTTAAATATGAATTATAAAACATTTAAATTCCAAATTTTACACCGAAATCAATTTCATAAATCTTTTTCGTAGCACCCAAAAGGGAAAATAAATTCCGGATGACTGAGGCAAAAAGGTCTTATCGCCACTTGAACAGACACATCGACGTCGAGCGCGCCAATATATTCAAAATCCAAACAGCGCGTAACGTTATCAGCGTGACATTTCTCTGCGCTCTCTAACTCTCTCTCTCTCTCTCTCTCTCTCTCGCTGTTTAATTATTCACCATTGCGTTGACAATGGCGCGCAAAAGTTTGTGTTCTGCGTATCACAATGCCAAGCTATTTAAATGTATCTCAATCTCGAAACGCGGGTCCTCCTTTTGACGACACGAGCACTTGATTCGCGCTGCATTATTCTCAGCGTTGCATTATCCCATTACGAGTTCATTGTGCGTGCCGGAGCGAAGATTTCGTCGAACAATGGGCTCACGATACACTCAGTATCGTCGTAAAAAAGGAACAAGTCGAAAGCTGGAAATTATCGCGGTTTTTGGACGCGCAATTGTTCACGAGGCGTCGTTAAACGAGCCGACGAATTGCACCTCTTTATCGCGACGAAATAAAAGCAAAATCTGCGTTTGACTACATTTGAACTTAGTTAAGTTTGAAATTAAAAGAGACTTTGCAGTCGAAATAATTGTTTATTATCAAGGCGCTCAAGTCAATTGTCGTCAGTCAAAGTATTCTTCATTATAACACTGTTACACTTTGTAAATTTATATTGCAGAAATATTTTAGTTACTGTAAAATACGAAATACGATTTCATAGTGTCAAATATCCTTTTTTAAGTGCATAATATATAACACATTTTTCTTGCTTAGAATGCAGGTTGAAGGAATATATATTTTGTCTCTAGGGAGACAACATTCATTTCGATTCCACGTTCTTTCTTCAAAGAAAGAAATATCATAGTTTTGCAATTTTTTATATACTTAAAGATCCCTTGTAAAAGGAATTATATTGTGTCAATATATCTATGAATATTTTCTAAATATGGACCAAATATTGATAATATATTTGTACTTTGTCAAAGTAATCCATATATTGGCCATATATGGTCAATATATTGACATAGAAAAAAAATTTGCATAGAAAAGAATAGTTGAATATTATTAATATATGTTTTATTGGTTGACAATATATGATCCATTTTATTAGGTATATTTGTGCTTTATATGGTAAAATATTTCGTAAATTATAATAACGATCTGGTATGATTGAGAAAACCGCATATAAATTAGAATTTCTAGATTCTATATCGAATACAAAGCTCGGATTGTTAATAAATAAAATGCGAACCATAATGTAGATTGAATTGCAACATTAGACCGCAACTCTGGTCTCAATCACAGAGCCGACCGCAGTTCAAAACATAATTAAATTTCCGATGAAATCTTGAAACAAATTGAAAATTAAATCATAATACATAAATATCTAAACCCGGAATTTAGATATAAATAATATTTTGCAGTCTGACCGCATGCCAGACCACACATCATATTGCAAAACTAGAATTGAATGCCTTGTAAAGTTAAATCGAAATCTGTATTTCAATCTAGCGAAGATATATTTGATTCAAAACATTTTATTTAAGTAATATCGAGCAACAAATATATCAAAGTGAACACGCCGATAGAGTTACGGTAATTTATTATCTCGAGCCATAGCCTTCAAGGTATGTTACGAAAGTTGGAATGTTATTATTTCTTTTGTAAGTTCGTTGCATTGACGAGCTTAAGGCAATAGATCAGCCGATAACACCTATTTCTGTTTGTCTGACTTCAAACTTGACGAATTTTCAAACTTTGCCAACTGTCTCTACGGTATACCTTAGGCGGTCGGTCAGTTTGAAACACTCAAATGGGATTTCATTTGAAAACACTATTCGTGCCACAAAATTCACTTTTTAAAACTATATTCCGGTTTTGCGTTATTCAAACGCAAAAACGAAAAATATTTCCTTTTTTTTCTTTCTTTTTTTTTTTTTTTTTTTTTTT
>JABFPJ010002954.1:0-17648 GCA_022817425.1 Gryon sp. ZL-2020
CAAAGAGTCCACTATTGTTATCTTTTTTTCTTCATACTAAAACATAGGTTAAAAAAAGAGAGAAATAGTGGACTCTTCACAGTGTAAACAAAGACACAAATATGGACTCTTCACAGGTTCTACTGTATTTTAATTTCTCCATTACTATTGATGCGGTCTTGACAATGATTTTTATACATTTCCATACGCTATTTTCATATGTTTATTTGTCTTTCTTTACATTATATGTAAACATAAGTATTTCTCTTTGTCCATCACATTGTTTTCGGAAATATGAAAATATCCTAAATGCTTCTATAAGAATTTTTCAACTGAAATATCGATTTCTCGCAAAGTCCTTAAATTCGTATCTCCTTCGTTGCTTCCCATTTTCTGCACTGATTACGTAAGCCAAATCTTCTTATGCAAAAAAAAATGCCAATCAATTTGTGCAAGTGAACCAGCCGCGCGACATTATCTAGTCACACACGTGCTGTACTTGGGTTGTGCATAATTGTGCGTAATGGTGTCTGCGTGCCAGCGACGTGCACAGCCGCGCATATGTGCACACACGCGTACCTCTTATCTTATCATTGTCGAGTGCATATCAGCACAAAAAGAATACGTTGGACTACGTGTGTTGGTGTGCATGCACTCGTCTCTCATACGCGAGTTGCATTGCGATTCCACAGCCGGCTTTAAGGTATTTCTTCAATCGAATTCACTGCTTCTCTCTTCCACTAATGGAGTCACCATTAGCTCTATCCTTTTTGCTCTTACATAGCTGAAGAATCACCTTAACGACGTTTCACCACTGCCTTCGTGTGTCACGCTTCCGCGACAACCAAGATTGACAATTAGTTTTGTCTCAAGTTGTTGCCCTTTTCTGCACCAAACATGGCCTTTGTCGTAAAACTTAGTTCTTCTCCGTTTGTTGGATTGTATTTGTTACTCTTGCTAATGATTCATGTCGTTGATTCCTTGTCTTTCTGTTGGCACTTGCGACGATAAATTCTAATGAGACGTTTGGTCAGAACTGTTCCGCCATTTAGGTTACGACCGCCATCGATCGGCGCGCCTGGAGTCAGTTGAATTTTTCGTTCTACCTTACCGACGGTGCCGATTTGTGAATAAGAGTTATCGACAGTGTGCCGATGCGCCGATTGAGAGAAATGAGTTTTTAGAATTTACCAACAGATGGACTTACCGATTGACAATCGATTCAAAATCGGAATCGTTTTTTGGAGATCGAATGATGTTAAAGTGGATTGTTTTTATTTATAACAGAAAATATTAATTGTGCAATTTTTTAAATTATATTTTAAATTATGAAAATCAGTTTGGAAGTTGAAAAGCATATTGTTAATTATAAAAATTAATTATAAAGTATTAAAATGATATTTGTTATAAAAGAAACTTTTTCCAAAATATGTGTAAACAAATATGAGATATGTTGTTGAAGCGTGTATATATATATAGAGCATAAAAATATACTAAAATTAAAATTATTAAATCTTGCTGTTCAAATAATATTTGTTCTATTAAGTAAAGTCAACATTGAATATGATGGCGCCTTAACAAGTAATTGCTTTGAGATCAAATGATAAACTTCGGCCACGTGCACACTTTTCCAAGTTATTTTTAACACTTAGGATTTGTGAAAAACATTTAGGCTATCTGCCAATCACACGTTTTTTTTAAATGCGTGGTCGCTTCACATACCCGAAAAATTACACAATATTAGATAATTTCATGAAAACTTTGATATGCAATTTTGCATCAAGTTATGATAATATTGCAGAAATAAAAAAGAGTATTTCTTTTTTTCTTTATCCGTTTTCGTTTATCAAGAGTTCAGTCTAAAGTAAAACAGAAGAAAAGTCAGAACATATAAATAACTGAAAACATGATTAACAAATGTATTCTTATCTTAATATAAGGTTTCGTTATTAATTAAAATGTATAATATTGATATTAATTAACAGTTTGAGTTTCCCATAAACTGCCCATAGACTGCCAGTAAGCTTCCCATAGACTTCCTATAAGATTTGCCTAAGCTTTCTATTTTTAAAAAACATGAAAATTCACCAAAACTTTGAAATTTCATGACAATCTAGAAATTTCGTTAAAATCTGGAAATTTCAAGAAAATCTTGAAATTTCACGAAAAATGTGAAAATTCATGAGAAAGTCGAAATTTTATGAACAATGTGGAAATATCATGACAATCTCGGAATTTCATGAAAATCTTGCAATTTTATATGAACTTCAAATTTCATACAATCTTAAAATTACCTGAATATGTCGAAAATTCGTGAAAAATGTGGAAATTTCATGAATATCCTGAAAATTCATAAAAATCCTGAAATTTAATACAAAAATCGAAATTTCATGAAAAATTTGAAATTTCGCCAAAAATGCGAAAAATTTCATGAAAATCATGAAATTTCGTAAAAATGTAAAAATTCATATAAAATGAATCGTAAAAAATCGAAATTTGATGAAATTCTTAAAATTCGATGAAAACCTTGAAATGTCATAAAAAAGTCTTGAAATTCATCAAAATTTTGGAATATACAAATCTTGAAATTTCATGAAAAATGTGGAAATTCATTAAAATCTTCAAATTTTGTGAAAATTGTTAAATTTTCATCGAAATCTTGAAATTTCGTCAAAAATGTGAAAAATTTATCAATAATCTTGAAATATTATCAAAATCTTGAAATTTCATGAAAGTCTTGAAATTTCATGAAAATCGTGAAATTTCATCAAAGTCTTGAAATTTCATGAAAGTCTTGAAATTTCATGAAAAATGTGGAAATTTATTAAATCTTCAAATTTCTTCGCGAAAAATGTGAAAATTTCATGAAAATCTTGAAATTTAATTAAAAAAATGTAAAAATTTAGCAAAATTATTAGTATTCTTATTAACTTATTTTTCATCAGTTTTCATTTTTTCACAGTTTTTCAAATTAACTGGAAAGGTACTAATAATAATGTAATCATATTATCATTTATATTTATATTGTCAAATAAAAATTTTTTTCATAACAACAAATTTACATTGCTGATAAATTTAAAAAGTATTTTCTATTTATTCCCTCATTATCCTCATGTATCACTTGAGATAATTATCAATTTTCATTATTTTTTAATAACATTTATACGACTTTAATTAATTATTTAATTAGTTTTGAGACTCAAATAAGCTATCTATATTTCACGTCTGGGTAAAAAATGGTTTAAAAGATACCCATATTTTCCTTCTCACTTTTACAGACTTAGGACTGTCCGTAATAATTTTTTTAGTTCAGTCAATATCAAATACAATAAGAACTTTATTCTAATTGTATTTAATATTTGACTGAAAATACAATTAAAACGGGTGTGATTAAAAATATTGGGTATGCAAACACCTTGCATCGCAATTTTGTTAATTTATTAATAAATTAACGAAAATGGCTATAATTTTATAAATTCAAAACATTAACAACAAACGTATTGTCAATATGTTGAATTTAATAAATTATTTAATTCTTAAAAAAATCGCGAGTAAACAAAAAGGTAATTAAATGAAATAAAACGCAACAACAAAATTATTTTACAATAGTATATGGCAATTATATAGGGTATTTATAAGACAACCACATAGGGTATACATAAAAAAGTCTCATAAAGGGAAATCATATGAGGTTATTTTACATTGGGGTATCATATGTGAATATTATAAAGGAAAATTATATAAGGGTTTTATATAGTGCTATCATATAGGGACATTACGTAGACATCATATACGGGTATCATTATGTCATATCATATAGAAATATCATTCGGCGGTATTATAGAGGGGAATCATACAAGACAATAATATAGAGCTGTCATGTAGAGGGATGATATAGGGCAACCATATAAGGCTATCATATGAGGGAATTGCAATTTAGGAGTACCATAACAACATATCATACAGGGAAATCATGTGAGGGTATTATATAGGGGTATCATTTAGAGCCATATCATATAGAGATATTATACATGTTATTATATAGGGGTTTCATACAAGACAATAATATGTAGCAGTCATATAGGGGTATCATATGGGCATATCATATATAAATATCATACAGAGTAATCATACAGCGTTTGCAATTTAGGAGAACCATAAAAAGATATTATATAGAGAAATCAAGTAAAAGTATTATATAGGGATATCATATAGGAGTATCATAAAGGAAAATTATATAAGGGTTTTATATAAGGTTATCATATAAGGGCATTACATAGACATCATATAGGGGTATCATATATATCATATCATATAGAAATATCATATAGGAACATCATATACAAATATCATAGACGGATATCATATAAGGGCATTACATACACACATCATATTAAGGTATACTTGAAAATTATTCAGGAGTATCATAAAAGGGCTATCATACGCGACAATAATGTAGAGCAATATTGTAGGGGAATCATATAGAGTAATAATATAGGGAAATCATATAGCAAGTTGCATAAAGCTGGCAATATAGAAATATCATTAAAAAGTGTCATAAAGGTAAATCATATAAGGGTACATAGGGGTATCATGAAAGGAAATCATATAAGGGTATTATATAGGGCTATCATAAAGGGGAATCATATAAGCATATCATAAAGGGGAATCATATAAGCATATCACATAGGGGTATTATATAAGCATATCACATAGGGGTATTATATAAGCATATCGTATAGGGGTATCATAGAAGGATAACATATTGAGCAATAATATAGGGGAATCGTGTAGCGTAATCATACAGAGAAATCATATAGCAGTAGTGGTACAGAGGTATCATATAGGGTTATCATATCCTTCATATGAAGTTTTCATATGAAGGATTTTAGCTCCATATATTATATATAATACTAATAAAAACTTACAAACATACATATATATAAGAATTAAAAAACCAATAGGCATCGGGCATAGAATAAAGTGGATTATCATAAATATTATTAATGATTATTTAGGGGCAACAGTAAGTGGTTATAAAAATAGTTAGACTGCAAAAAATAACAATGTATTAAGAACTTAAAAAGTAAAAAAAATTAAACACCATCTATAATATTTTGCGTGATGCAAAAATATACTATTGTTTTTTAATCAATAATATTATTTATTAGTTTTTATCAATCATATTATTCTATGAAGAAATAGTATATTGCATAAATAATATAGTATATTTACGCAATATACTGCTATCACTATATTTTATATATTTTTATACTAATAACAGTACACCGAAGTGCACCCATTATTTTTCCTATTCCTAAATAAAAGAGGTATGCTTTTAGGGAAATAGAAAATTTAAATTAGCGACAAATAATTAATCAATACAATAAAATTTTTATGATCATCATAAAATTTTGCAAACTGCTTTCCTAACAATGAAAGAAGTAGGAATAACAACTATCCCCAATTCTTTTATTTTTTAGGCGCTATGAAGATGTAAAAAATATTTAAAAAATTTCTAATATAATAAGATAATAATATCTTCATTCGACAAACCTACAACAACGTCGTACCTTAAAACCTCCTAAAATTTTCCTAAACAGCACCTATTTAAAAAAACGCCTAAAATCGCCTAAAAATTATCTATAAATCAACGAAACACGCCCCTTAACATCTCTCGAAAAATTATCCATAAATTTTTTAGAGAAAATTCGATTAAATTAATCGAATGTTCTCCAAAAAAGGTACAATTAAAATATAATAACCAAAAAAAAAATATAATTATATATTTTTTTTTGTGGAGAAAACGGTTAAGTTTTAAATTTCCTATGTACTCAACTGTTTTTTCCTCAATATAATATGAAGAGGTCACATACCTTCTAGGGCCAACAATTTGAAGCGTATCATGCTGCTTCTGAAAAATAAAATCAATTATTTTAATAAACATTGAATATATTTAAAAGGATTAAAATTAAAAAAATGTTATTAATTTATTTACCGTGACCCGATTCGCAGAATACTTCTACCTGCCAACAGCAAGCACTCAGGATACCCTTTCCTGTGGTGTCATCCTATGGTGGTGGTCATCCTATGGTGTGAATTCAGCCATTATGTCTCTTCTCAAAATCCTCTTCAGAAAACGATTCGAATACACCACTTTTTTTATTCGCGTTCGCGTCCCGAATAACCGACGGACCATTATGGTCTGCAGTCGCTGCAAAACTAAATGTTTTTCTGAAGAGATGGTCGTAAACTGATATTTCTACCTGTTTCCAGATTACTCAAGATCATAAAAAAAATTTGAATCATCATCAAAAACAGTGACTTTGAATATTGGGAAAACATGATTTAAAACATCTGTTTATCATTTGTTCAGTAAAATCTGGTTTTGTTTGAAATAAAATTGAATTTTTCGAATCAAAATACAAATTATAAACAAGTTTCTTCTTTGATTAGATTTTCTTGAAATATAAATTAATATTAAATATTAAAAATAGTATTCTTTCAAAATTAACACAGAAAATTTTATTTACAATTTTAACCCATTTTCGCGTCTATCGTAGCGCCATCTAGCTACATATACACACTCATTTTTTCTGTTCAAATGGAGTTCCATACTCTGGTTAAAGGAACAAAGAAAATAATGTGAAACTGACTATTATGAAAAAGTATGTAACGTGCATAATGAATTTATCTTATTAAATTTGGTAAGATAAATTTATTATGTTTTTTCATAATAAATAAAATAAAACTAAAAAACAGAAATACGAAAATCATTAATATTCATAGAAAACCAGTATAAAAATTTGCAGGAACTTTATGTTATTTCTGTTGCACGTTACATACTTTTTTATAATAGTCAGTTTCTCGTTATTTTCTAAGTTCCTTTAACCATGGTATAGTGTCAGTTTAGAGTAAGGTCTCGCGGAGTATACTTTTCTCGTTCTCGTATGGTTGTAGTGAACGAAAATATTATAGTTAATTAAAAGTTAATAGTACAACAAGCGTGGAAGTTTAGAATTTTACATTTATTAACAGATATAAAATTATTTATGTATGTATTTGACGATTCACCCCCGGTGGTAAGTGTAAAGTGTAAATAGTGTAGATAGTGAATGTGCAACAAGATTAACAAGAATTTAACACTTATTAGACTATTTTCTCGGTTTTGCTAAAGGACAAAAATTGGCAAAACTTTTGATATGCTGATATAAAATTATCCTTAAAAAACATCCTTGTACACAGCACATTGTGCGACTCTGAAAATCACCTATGAGTGAAATTAAATGCTAACATATAGGGAATTTAGTAGATCTTTTTTAAATTTGTTATATCAACTGTTGATATAACATGGGACTGTCGAAATTAAAAAATACATTTCATTCAAACATCTTTCAAATGTCGCAGGTAAAAAAAAAGTTATATGTGTTTTCACTTTTCAGTTAATTTTTTTATAGAGTGTTGCGACAAGTGGTAATGAGTGTGGTTTTATTTCTCCAATTACGAAAATTAAAAAGTTCAATCAACAATTTCATTTAATTTTAATATTATAAAGAAATAAACATTTAATTTTTGAAATTAGCAACAAAAACTACATAAGATTAATCAAAAACTTATTCTTCAAGCAAAATTTAAGAACAAAAATTTAACTGTTAATGACTTTTTACAAACACTTGATTTTCCACAATTTCAAACACATTTCATTTCTCCTGAATAATCTCCTTACCTGCACGGGAACTCGGCCATACGGCTGATACCTCTGTCTCAGAGGGGTGATACCTCTGTAATAAAAAAATAGTAGTTTGGGAGTGCTGGCCCCTCTGAAGCACAGGGACTATCCCTATGTTACACAGGGACAGCGCGCAAAGGCTTCAAACCTGCGTTACACAGGGCTGTTCCCTGTGAATAATAGGGATACTCCCTCTCGCACAAATTCGTTCTCGTCAAGCGCTATTCGGATTATACGTTGCCTCCTATTGGCTAGCGGTTACCGGCATTGTCACGTGTTAATGACCAGCTAATTAGGCATTTATACATCGGAATTTATCAACTGCACACAATACCTGCAATTGTTTGTTTCTAGCTATTGTTGCAGGTAAGTTTAATTAAATGATTTATGTTTAAATAAATACTTATAACCTTGTCCTATTTTTTTATTACAGAGGTATCACCCCTCTGAGACAGAGGTATCAGCCGTGTGGCCGAGTTCCCGTGTGTATTCAATTTAACCTTGTTTTGTTATGCTGTTGTCTTATTCGAAGTAAAGTTATGCTCTTAAAATTGAGTAACAAATTACGATAAGAAGAACATAACAGAATATTTGTGATTATATTTATTGTTATAAAGTTACTAATTTATAATATAAAAATATGAATAAAGAATATTATGTTTATATTAATATATATTAAAAAATAAATTGTCATATACATAATGCAAAGACCTTGACTATATAATACTTTTATTTAGTTTCTTTTGTGGTCTTTCTTGAAGCAGAATGGTATTTTCTTATTTTTATTTTTTAACCTTTGTATTTTAAATTATAGATATTCTTGCTACTATTAAGAATGTCATGTTTTATAATTTCTGTTTCGTGTATGAAATGTCTAACCTCTAGTAAAAACTCCTCAATTACCGTATTAATAATCGACAAAATTAATAGGCATATTATACAAATTATTCATCTGTTAGCTAAATGTTACTTTCATTCACCTCATAGAAAGTACTCATTATTTATTAATATGAAACATTCTTCTTACTCCGATATATACAACTATTTATTTTGCTATCATTGAACTGTCATTTTTGAATATTGACAGGAACTAAATTATATAATTTTCTAATGAAAAGTAATTGATTTAATTACATGTTTAATATAATTTTAGGCTGCTAACAAGCGTATAAGTGGAAGAAGGCATTGTGGAAGGCGAAATTTGTATGCTGTTCACAAGGGATTCAAGTCTACTGCAGATTAGACTACGGTAATAAATTATATGTAATTTGTTTTCCAGATTTCATTATATTTTATTTTAAGCATATTAAAAGTTTTGTTTATTTTAAAAAATTAATATTTAAGGTATTTTATTTTTTAGAAACAGCTTGAAACGCTTCCGTCATATAGTCTTGAAAAGGTTAGTGATTTTTATTTAAAACATTACATGTTTACAGCAATTAGGGTGTTTATAGCTCAGAATATCTGACTTTATGGACCCTTGAATTATCGCAAGGTAGGAGTAGCTGGATATAATAAATGGTTCCAATATAATTTTAAATTGTTTATTTAATAAAACAGATGTGTATATAAATAGAGTGCTAGTACATGTGTGATAGTTGATGATTATGTCTACGCCGGACAAAAGTTTGCCTTCCGTCGTAATATATACATGTTTATAATATAAATTGCGTCTTACCCTGCGAAGGTTTGGTTCATATAATTTAAAAATACAACCATAAGATTTGGTTACTTGTTCCTAAAAATATTATCAACATTACGAAAAGGTCCTCCAACATCCTTCGCAAGGTGAGCATTCCTGTCACTTATACGACTGGATGCTCGATTTGTATATCGCATAAGATTAAAATAATTATTTTCCTCTCATTACAAAAAGAAAACTTGTTCTTTCACTTTCTCTCTCCCATTTGTAAGTTTACCATACAAATGTCTCACTTACACGCTATAATCTCACGAGGATTTATCATACAAAGGGGAGAAAGAAATTTAATTATTAAAGCGAACCAAAGCCCAATCATCTCCGCAGCCTTGATGTGTTACTTGTTTTTTTTTCTTTTGTATTCAGTACAAACTTATATATTAGGCAGTCGATAGATTGCAAAATTGGCATGGCGAGTATGACAGTCGCAACTGAATTTCTGCCGTAGTGGGAGGAAAAGGGAGGGGGACAGTTCATCATCATCTCAAGGCGGCAGTCTTAAAGTGTCCAAGAGATAAACAAGTATAAAAAAAGAGGACGAAACAGAGATAGATAGTGAGAAAGAGATAGATGAAGAACAAACAAAAAATAAGAAAATTGATTCAATGTGTTAAATTTCCCACTCGGCAGACGTTTATAATTCTTAAATCTATTTTTTAAATGCTTCCTAATGCTAAACATTATCATTAAAGACGTTAGTCAAGCGTGAACCTTTAAATATCGCTAGTCTTGACGCAGGTTACAAATCGACTACAAATGAACCAATCACGGACATCATTTTCGAAGAATCGTAATGAATTAGCATAACTCAGTCAACCGTCGACAAATGTTCTGGTCCGTTTGAGGTTCCTAGTTCTAAGGTCCCTCGCAACCTGATCAAAAGTAGCTATAAAGTAAATTAAACTATAAAAAATTAGATTTCAAAATAATATCCAATTAAATACAAAAAAAATAATGTATAACGCGGACCAACATCGACGCTATTTTTTTTTCTTCGACTAAAAACAAGTGAGTCTGCCGACGACGCCACTGTGTCCTTGTAAAGTGTGCTTCGTGCAAATTTCTCGTCACCGCGTCGAGTTGATTCCCGTAACATTCGTTTAAATTTTTCTTCTTCTTTTTTAATAAATTTCTTGTCGCTTAAATGTTCGTTATTTATTGCGTTCCACTCGCTTGTGGTTCGTGAGATGGAAGAATGATTCAAGGCATCATTTTTCGTGGCGTCATCCATTTCTTCATGAAGTAGCAGAAGAAAGTGGAGATGTAAATGAGAACCAGCAAGGCACAGGTCACTCCCAGAGCGAGAAGCGATGTTTTCGTTGGACATGGCTCAATGATCGTTACAGTCTTATCTATAAAATTCAATCACATAATTAACAACAAGATTCCGACACTTTGAACATATAAATAGCTCTATCTATTTTAAAAATAAATTATCTTCATTTTGATAGTAAATTATATATATTTACCAGCTTCATTAAAATCTATGCTAGCATCGCTCTTCAAGAATTCCGATTGTTTTTCATCGCCAAAGTCCAGAACAAGAATTTCTTGAGATAAGGTCATATCTTCAGACTTGTCTTCGGTTGAATTAGATACGCTTCTTCTGCGTCGTTTGCCCCAGGATTCTGTTGAGTCACGGCCATACTCACAGACAGCCTATTCGAAAGAATGTGTTTGTATTATTATGTTCTATAGTTATGTATATCATTAAATGAAAAAAGAACATTATCGAGATTCAAACTTACCGGCTCGCAAGGTCCTAGACAGTATTTGACATTACACTGGAATATGACACCGTAAGACTCAGTGAATCTGAATGCTTCATAGATAGATTGCAATGCGTTGCCATCAGGAGTAAAGCTTGGGAAGATAGATGGGTCCATCGGGCATCTAAAATAAATTCAAAATTGATTTCATAAAATGTTTGCAACAATTACTTTAACAGAAATAATAGTTAAACAATTTCTATTTAATCGGTAAGTAATATAAAAAATACTAACCCTTCGTCGTCGATTATCTGGAAGGTGCTCTTTGAATCCTTAGCCATGGCAACACAGCTGCGGGCAAAGATGCCATAAGGAGCTAAAAGAGAAAAAAAAACTTAATATCTCTTCTTTGTATAACAATTTAACTGAATAAACAATATGCCATTAAACTTACTGTCTTCTGGAATTTCGATTCTGAACGTAAGTTTATCACCAATTCTGACCTGCTCGACTTCTCTCAACCTGTGATCCAAAATTCTGATCCTTGGTGGTGGTGCTTCTGGTGCACTGGTGATGCTAATCATCTCAGGATCTCGAATTGGCATCATCCCGAAAGTAATGTTCTTCGACGACATGTCATAAGTGCATTTCACTTTGTAGATCTTATCAGCCTTTGTCATAACAACTGAGTGATGTTGCAAAACCACTGTGTTTGAATAAACTCCAGTCTAAAATGATGATGATACGATTACAGTCATGTGATACTTTTTCGAGTACTTAATATTGTCGAAGTATTTCAAAAAGAGGCAGATTTCATTCTGAATGAAAGTCCTTCAAGGTTATCATTAATAATTTACCCACCACGCTCTGTGTATTACAATCTTGGCCGCTCATCGTGAGGTCGAGTCGGAACAAGTCACTGTGCTCGACGTCCAAGTTGCAGGTTTCTGAACGCCCGAGGGCATAAATCCGACCGTTGAACGGTTTGTTGGTGCGAACGGAAACGGCGATGCGTGTGTCTTTACAGTCCACGGAAACTGCAAAATGAAATAACCGTTAATTTCTCTGCTACACTCTGGCTTGAATGTGTTATTGAGGTAAATAGGAGAAGATCAGCCAATCCAGTTTTGTAAGCATAAAATGCAATCAAATAAAAATGTAAATTGAAATCACGATTAACAGTTTTACTTAAATTGTTATTTGCAGTTGCCTTATCTACGAAGGAAAATATATTTTCTTCATTTTAAATGAAAATTTATGTAATCTAATACTTATTTTTGCCGCAATAATAACAAATCATTAGTAACATAAATTGCTGATAAAGTATCAATAATTGAAACTTGAACAACTTTTCGATACAAACTGGGTGAGTTATTACCGCTGCATTATCTTACCATTGTAACAGGTTCCAGTCTTATCACAATTAGTGTCATCCTTTGCCTGATTTGGTTGCACTGTCGTGTTGATGACAAACGGTAGGTGGGAAGGTGGCGATGTTATTTCTGCAAAAAAAGTGTACTTTATTAACAACCATTCCACTATAATCTACGGCAACCATTTAATGAAACAAAATGCACACAAAGTTATCGCAAATATGTTATTCCAATTGACGTTCTCAATGATCTTATCAATGTTAATATCTAATCAAGTTACATTAAGGAAAGGTAGTTTGCCTACATTGAAATAATCATAAAGTTGGATCAGCTTATTTGTACGTACTCTCGCAAACGTTTTCGTAGTAAGTTCCGACTCGTTCGCCATTATCGATAAGCGGTCGCTCGGCATTGAGGTAGGTCGACGAGCCGTCTGGGAGGGTCCAGTGATCTAGATGAAACAGGTGACAGTTGTAAGCGGTGCCGATTGGGGGACCACGATACAGGAATGACCGGCACAGGAACTCGTTTTCCACCTCGCAAGCCAACTTGCAATTGTTCTCGGTTTGTACTTGCAAGTCTTTGTCCACGTAGTAGTGCAAACCCGCGTATTGGGCAACCTTGTCGTCAGCTACGCCGATCTTTGGCACTTGGAAGTACCTGTTCAATTTGCACGCCTCTTTGCCTAAAATCAGTTTAAAATTGCATTAATACGGGGAATGCAATTTTTTCATACGTGCATTGAAAACGCATCTTTTCTTCCCTCCAAAGCGGGACGAAAGTGACAGTTTCTCTTCCGAGGGAGGTAAAGTATTTCGGTCCCTTAAATCACATAATGGAAGATTACTTTATCTCTCGAGGGATAGAAAGTAGGGGTGGAAAGTTACTTTTCCTCCCTCGCGGAGATAAAGTGCCACTTTCGTCCCACTTTTCGGGGAGAAACATCTTTTCAATGCACTTGTAAGAAAAAATATCCACAACTAGGGAAAAATTTCCAATTCGACTTATGTGAAATTACTACACTCGTCTAGAATTGGCAACTTTTCTCCCTAGTTGCGAAATATACTATTCATTTGTTCAAAATGGGTTTCTAAAAAGATACACTGAAAGAATAGAGAGTTTGATATGATTACCTTTCATGCACAAATTTTCAAAGTAATCAACACCCTGTGCGTCGACGAATTGCACCGCCTGACCAACAGTTCTTCTGTCAGCATCACTCAGATGACATTGAAGCGTGACATAGTTATACTCAACGGATCGACAAGTGAAACGATGCTCATTCAAACACGCTGCCAGACAAGCTTCCTTTGTTGAAGTGTACATCAAAGCATTGTCAAGTCCACGAATCATCTTGTTTGGTACACGCTCAAAGGCCCATGGACGTATGCACAGATTTTCTGGAATTCAATTTTACAGTTATTGTCAACTTGTCTTAACAACGTCACTTTTTTTCAAGTTATTTTCCAAATCATTTTTATAATTTTTTTAATGCAGATACATTTTTAAGATTTGATTTTGAGGAATTTTATTTCTATATTAAAATATATTTGAAAATATATTTCAAATATATGTGTATATATATTTATATATGTTTCTTATATATAAAACTATATATGCATATTTATATATTTATTTATATATTATATTTATATATAAATTTATATATGTAAATATATTTTAAATATATATATATAATACCTTCTTGTATATATTTTGGAATATATTTTCTTTAGTTAGAGTTGAAAATTACAGTACTTAAATTTATGAATTTACAACTGAATTCAATAAGGGTGTCCATCAATTTTATAGATATGTTAAATTAATTATCTAAATTCGATCTGAATTAACGAATTGTGTTATTTCTTTTATGATGATTACGGCAAATGGCACAACTTGGCTGTGTCATTTCGTCAAATTGCATTTTGAAAAAAGGAGATAAAAAGCTTTTGAACCTTGACAGAATAAGTGTAAATTGTTTTACAGCCGAAATAAAAATGATTGTATCGTCTTAATGACTGAATTTACAGTGAGGCCGAAGCAATCTGCGATACTCGTTTTTAAGTGCATGTTCCGTGTTAAAACAATAATTTGCGACGAAATTATTATGATTGTCGACGAAAATTAACAATTTTATTGCTATACTTATATAAAAATTTGCCTTCTTTTATTTACAAAGAAAACAATTTTTCATTAAAAATGTCGTATAATTAAAATCTACAAAATGATTTGCAACAAAAAGCAAATCGTAAAAAATTAAAAAAACAAATCATTGGCGATTTTTGTCACTTTTTAAAAGAATGATATTCAGTTGAAAAGAAATTATTATTTCTATGTATCGCAAGTTTTTGTTCTTATAAGAATAATTCTTATGCAAGTTTCAACAATTAAACGGCATCGCACGATATTTTGCATTGCTATTTATTTATAATGAATTTTGATCGATGCGTTCCTGGTATCGCAAGTGGAACTCATCGATCCTTTATTCCAAGAAAGGCGCCTATAAATGACAACCCGTCGTACATACGCGATCGAAGTTTCGTACGAGCTGTTACACAAATCCCCTCCAACTTGCAAGTTTAATAAAACATACAAAAAGTTCAACAAAAGTAGGAAAAGCTGTTTTATTATATGCAACTGTTATTATTTAACACATCCTCGATTAATAATTCTATAATAAATTTAATAAAATAATATACAATTTCATTAAAAATAAAAAAATAATAATTTAAAAATTAAATTAAGTTAAAAATTTTTTTTAATTTATAAAAAATTTGAATAGAAAATAAATATGATTTGTTAAAGAAGAATAAATTTTTTACTTATTTATAAAATAAATAATTTTTAATATTTTATATATATTTGATACTTTTTATATATTTTTGGATTAAATTGTAGTATTTTATTAACAATGTAATTTCTGTTGAAAAAAACACGGTTTTGTGAATTTGGAAGAAATAAGTATAAAAATAATGTTAGCATTCTATTTTTTATTATTTTCTATATATTTTTTTTGCAACTGTGAATTCCTTGGGAACATAAGACAACAAAATTGCCGTACAGCATAGTTTTTCGCGGCAACGACCGACATTTCATTTTTGTTGCATTCCATCTCTTTCTCTCTCTCGACTACTTGAACAGCACTTGGCCATAATTTTATGATTTCGCAATGGACCTTCTAAGAATAGCTTAAAGTAAAAATGGCGCATCGTAAACGATCTTCACACGACAATAAAGACACAGTTAGACAATAGCAGCTCCACATTCTAGATAATCGCATATTCGTTGCATTCTCAGCACAAAGAAGCTACTATTTTTGTGTCTTTTCTTTTTTTTTCTTCTTCTTCTTTTTCTGCGATACTTTTTTGTGACAATTCTCAGTTCATTTCCGGATTAACTCGCATTAATATAGCGATATTTCTTTGACAAATTTTACGATATCGATTTCGATGTTAATGCAAGTCACGCTGAATCGTTTCGTTTTGCTCCGTCGGATAGTATCGCTACTGCGATCGGCAATGGACCATTGAATCCACGCTTTATGACCAAATCGTATTTATACATTTTCGTGTGCAATGTACAAATAATTTAATTTCTCACAACTTTCATCGATTTTAGTCAATATTTCTTGGCAATCGTTCTTTTGACATATTTATGTGGTAAAAATGAATAAAATATGTCTTATTTTAATTTTCAATATTCAAAGTAAGAAATAATACATTTCATGTTTGGAAAATGAAGAATGTGGAAAATTGCAGTTTGCTACTCAAATATCTTTCAGTTACTTTTTAAGAAAATTAAAAGTAAACAAAATTATATACGCTTTTATTAATTATATTAAATTAAATTAAAATTAAAATTAAATTCTTTTAAAATGAAATTTAAATTTATTTAAAAAAAAATTAAAATTAAAAAAAATTAAATTAAAAACTAAATTATATATATATAAAAGAGAACTTTTAATAATAAATTGTACTTAACTTTCAAATAATTTTTATTAAAACTTTATTAAAATTTTTTTTAACTTTTATTAAAATTAGATATTTCTACGCGCTTTACCTATTTTGTTTATTTTTAATAAACAATATTTTGTTTATTTTTAATAAACAAAATTATTTATTATAAAAAAGCAATAATTTTTTTATTTTTAAATTTTGATAAAAAAAGACAACAATTTTTTTTATCAAACTTCATTTTTTTGAAAAAGTTGAGTCATTTTGTGCCAAAATCAATTTTTCGTCTTTGCATTACTCTGCTAAAATTCATTAAAATATTGTAGATGTTTAAATTTAAGAAATAGAAGAAATTGTTTATATTAATTTTCTTTACTTTGAATAAAAATCTTAAACATTTGTAATAATACAATGCATTAACAACACTAATCGTCAGATTTGAAACCATACAATTATCCATTAAAAGTTATCCAAAAAATGGCAAAAATGCATAAAAATCAGCGAACGCGTGAAGACTGAGAATAAATTAAAACGACGAACATTGAAAAGGTGCAATTACTGTCAACCCGTGTAACTCAAATTAGACGTTAGTTGATAGGATGAATAATAAAATCACGCAAAAAAAGTTGACTGTCAAAAATAGTTTTGTGCACGTTTATTAATAGCAACCTCGACCTTACTTTTTCGCCGCGCGATTATATAATTTGTACATTCTTTTCCAATAATAGCGTCTGATCCATACATCAACGAGCGCGCTTTATCTTTTCACCTGTGTTCTATTTTGTTGCCAATTTAAAGACGCTCGATCGCCAGACTTTTCGTCACGAATGATCGCGTGACGTGTTACGAGTACAAAACCTAATCGCCTATTATCTGTGAGTTGCGATTGTTACGTTATCACAGGGGCATTAAGATTCCATTTTCTTTTCTTCTTCTTCATTTTTCTTTTCGTACACAATTTATCGCCGCTCGTTATTTCTCGTTACTTTTCGCTAAACACGTCGGCACAAGCTACTCTCTAAATTTGAAAAAGTGAAAATTCACTTTTTTTGAGTGCATATTCACTTTTTTGAAAAGTTATAGTTCTTGTTCACTGAAAAAGTGAATATTCACTTATTGAAAAAGTCAGAAATAACTTATTTAGAAAAAGTGAATTTTAACTTATTGAAAGAGTGACAAATTATTTATTATTAAAATAATGTTCTT
>JABFPJ010002955.1:0-17646 GCA_022817425.1 Gryon sp. ZL-2020
TTGCAATTTTTCACATAAATTTTGCCAATTTTCCCATAAATTATTGTAAAATTGTCTTTACATGTAATTCTGGGTTCATTTTTCCATTATTTATAGAAAAAGTTACTATATACTTTTCTGGGTGTATGAAACATACAATTTATCTTCATTCTGTGCAAAGATTGTAGTTTTTAAATGTCTTTAACACTCTTTGGATTTGATCTACTGATTTTTGGACTTTTTCTATAAAAATAACAGAAAACATTTTTTATTCCATTTTTCTACATCTACTTTTTAAATAAAATTTTATTTAATAGCATTGAAAAGAAAATGAAAGAATTTTTTAATCATTTTAAAAACGGTATTTTATGATTATTTTCATGAATATTGCTAATTTTTTATTATGTTCTTTTTGATGCAATCATAATACAATATTTTGTCTATGATTTTTTGCGATGAAAAAATACAGTTTATATAATAAAACAATACTAATTTTATAATACTTTCTTTATACCATCAGAATTAAATTGTTGAAAAAAACATAGTTTTTGAACTTCTTCTATATATAGACGAAAGCACGTTGTTCCGATCTTCGTATTTAATACAACTCTTTAATGAAATAAAAAATCTTCAAACAAACAAGTACTATTTTATATCTATTGTATCGCAAAAAAAGATATTTCTTTTGTGTGCAGATAAAAATATCACTTTCATACCCGTTTGCATGTTATATGTAAAAAAATACATGCTTTTGAGGCACACATAGAAGTGACAATACTTTAATTTTGACTAAAATAAGTCATTAACTCTATTTTTTCGCAAATTCTCATCAAATTCGCTGAAATCGTCTATCCTACACCTATTTAATTTTACTTGGGATTCAATTCGTTAATCCCTACACAGATAGAAATTTCGTTGTTTAGAAAAGTTTGCAGGAAGTCTATACTATTTTTTCAAGTGACTTTGAAAAAATAGCATAGATTCTTGAAAAATTTTCTAAACAAACTTCATAAAATAATAAATCAAAAAAGAAATGAATAAATAAAAGCCTGTCTCATACAGTAATGGCATGAAATTTCTATCTGTGTACAATACTTATTTCAAAATCAAAACTTAACAGCAAACATTTCATGCTGTACGAAAAACAACTATATACAAAATAGTAAACAGTGACTGTTTACTATCAGGCCGTTAAGATTTGCTCTTTGTTTAGCGGGTTGCTGGATTTTTTCTACCAAGGGAAGAAATAAGAGGAAAAGGGACGGACGAGGGGAGGAGAAGTGCAGGTTTCTCATGAAACGGTTACACCCAATTTTATATATATATATATATATATATATATATATTCAGCGGAGATATATGCTGAACTTCGGAGGAGAAAGGGGCGAAAAAATGGATGTCCTTTTGCGCGTTGAACCCGATTTAGGTCCCGGATGATGAAAAGAAATGGATTTTGGATATAGTACACTCTTTGTCTCCCCGTGTCTTTTTCTATCCTTGTCTTGTGCTTTGCCCTCGAGAAAGCAACCCTTGTTCCTTCCTTCACGGCAGGTCAACTATTTTAATTCGTCTCGAATGCAGAAAAGGAGCAAGGGGTGTGCACCGAGAAAGAAGGGGAAGTCCAGAAAAACTTGATCAAAGACGTAAGATAAGTTGAAAAATATCAAGAGAAAGAGGCAGAAAGAATAAAGAGAGAGAAAAATCGAGAGATTGAACAAAGTTTGAGTGAGAGAGAGAGAGGGTTGTTTTACTTATCCGTTGGGTTCGATCGAATGCGAGTGTATAATAAAAGTAGTGTGTGCCCCTATAGAAAATAAATCTCGTTTTCCATTCAAATCGGCCGAACGGCCGGCCGGTCGCGCGCGCGCATTCAACAGGGGAAGACGTTTTGCGAGCACGCGTGCGCTCTCCGTACCGTTGTCTCCCTCTCAGCGCGCACCACGTGTTAGTCACGTCAGATTACCGCTCGATTCTTAGTCTCTAAAATCAACCGGGAAATCGATTTTCGCTTGGACCTTGACAGATGATGGCTTTTAGCCAATCAAATGTAATCACACAAGTACGAGTTTGCAATTTGGTCGTCCCTTATAATGAAACCGAAACATAACATTAAAAAAAAAAAAACAAAAAATTCTTCTACATTTTGAAGTTTATTAAATTAAAAAAATGATCAAATGTAATAGAAATTTATATTTTTTATTGTTATTATTAAATTGCAGTAATTTTTATGAAAAAACAGCAAAAAACATCTCTTTGATTTAGAAACAAAAGTTAAAATCAGTTTTTCTTAATATTTTGAAATATTACACTGAAAAAAATTAAATTTAAATAACTAAACAAATATTAAAATGTATCCTTTAGTTAAAGTTTGCATGATCCTTAAACATAAAAAATTACATTTTTACACCCATTAAACTGACCTATATTTTGAAATACGGAACCAGTATTAATGGACATCACTTATGTGACTTCTATTTACAAAACATTGGTTTCCGGATAACGTATATATGTGTGATGAGCACAAATCGATTTTATGACTTGTGTTTTTCAAGCCTTCCCGCGGGTGACGCATCGTAGTGCTTTGTTTTGTCCGGCGTATATGTGACAAAAGAACAAGGACCCTTGTACTTGACACATTTTTATAATCTTTTTGCTGGTACGAAGGGTCGTTTGGATCGTTAATTCTGATTAACATTTTCACGCCAGACATGTGAAAATGTGACTTTACAGAAAATTTAACTTTTCCCCAGCTTTTTTCAAAAAATCATGTTTATCAAATTTTCATATAAATCAATAAAAAAAATATTAACATAAAAACCAGAATTCAAAAAAGTTGTTTGCATTAAGATATAAATTTCAACAAATAAATTACATCAAACATATATAAATAATCGTAAAAAGATATATATAAAAGAAATATGCCGTTTTTATGTTTCTCTCACAATCATTCATACAATACAATTTTTTGTAGTCTTCTCAATATGTCATTTAAAATTGCACAAACTTGTTGGAACTGCATGGTTATAATAACCCCTGGTAAGGGAAGTTTGCTTCGGATTACACGACACCATGAATTAAGGTCGATGCAATGATGCACGGGGAAAAATATTAATGTACAGATTCCCACACTTTTCAGCAACTTGAGAACCTCCTTCGACAAATAAAAAAGATTTCGACTAAACTAATTCATTCGTTTGTTCCCAAACTTGAAATTCAAAATACATGTATAAAAAGATTATCCTGATCATACAATTGTTATTATGATATAATTTTATTTGTACCGAATATATTTTCAATAATGCGAAAAAGATTATTATGAAAAATTAAACTAACTTTCTGATCTGAAAAACTGAAAGTTTCATCTAGAAAAATAAAAATATTTTATATTTGATGGAACATAAGTTACATTTCAGTTAAAATTTCCAACACATTAATGCAGAATTAAGTTTCCGCTTGACTTCATATCAATAACTCACACACAATGCGGTTATCCAGTTTGTTTTTGTTCAAAATCTGGTCGTTAGAAATTTTGGCCAAATCAAAACTCGGTTTTCAACATTAAATTGCGAAAAAAAAGAAAACAAAAAAAATGCAAAAGAAGAGAAAAAAGCAGGAGAATAAAAAAAGAGGGTCGTCTTGGTATACTTTCTTGTTATTTTAAGTGGAGGATCAAGCTCCTTTATTATTTCTCTTCCCAGGTCCGAATAATCCTGCGTTGGTTGGGTTTTGCGTGTATATAAGGCCCCGACACGGTGTTGTGTATATATATGTACGCGTATGTGGTGCAAGCATCCTCTTAAAGAAGTCCCACGATACGAAATAAAACACCTGGCTGCTTAGTACTACAGATGTACAGCATGCCCTCTTCGGGCCACACTCGCCTCTCTTCATGATAGCGCGCGCGCAGGCGCACTTCTCTCGTTTTTCGTTCTTTTCATAAATTATGTTTAATTCAATTTTGTCAAAAATTACTCAAAATCAGAAGTTCTAAGCAAAATAACATTAATTTTCCAAAGTCTATCAATTTCAACTTTTTCATGAAAATCCAATTTCCTTTCTTTCAGTTCATTCAGTTTTACTGAAAAGAAGTTTTTGGACATATTTAGATAACAAAATGTGCAGTTCGATTTCCAGACAAGCGCGTGCTGACATATAATATTGGACAAAGTTTGCAGTATATATATCAAAAAAATGTATTGTTTTGTCAAATGTTACACATTGTTTACTAAAACTTTATATAAAAATTTATGACAACAAAATTCTACCTTAATACAAACGCACTTTACATTGTAGTTTACGTAAACAGTTTATTTAATATTTGTGCAAACGTTACACATGAAGTTTGGACATACACAATGCAACAACTTATTTACTAAAAGTAAAGGAGAAGTTAGTTTTTATATAATATTTCTTTTCGTGTAAGAGTTCACAGAGAATCGGAAAAACGAGTGACTCATATATGTCACATACGACTCGGTAGTATGTTATCAAATTAAAGGTGAATAAACAAACGACTCGTTTATCATATATAATTCAATCGTTTATATAAAAAAGTGACTCGTTTATTATATACGATTCACTGGTTTATTGTCAGGTTTAAACCTTTAATTTTGGTTTATATATATTACTTAGTCGAATGTGACGTACGACTCACTCTTTTTCGAAATCGCTGTGTTGTTGCTAAATTACTTAGTCGTACATAACATACGTGTCAGTCGTTTTTCTAATTCTCCAAGTGTTCATGGGGTCTTTGTGGTAAAGGCACTCGACTCTTAATTTGAAGATCTTGAGTTCATTTCTTTAAGTATTTTTTTATTTATATTATTAGCATCAGTTTGATCAATGTTTGCATTAAGTTTACAGATACAGTTTCAAAACAAAAATTTCTTTAACACTGAATACATTGTGAAAATTATTTACAATATTTGTTCAATCTAATTGCATTAAAAAGTAACAGCATAACTATAAACTATTACTAACGCACTTTGTTTCAGTGTTTATGTTAACTCATCCAAAAAAGTTACACGAAGTCTGTACAATATTTACGACATTTTGCTATTTAGCTATTTAGTTAAGTTATACTTACTTTTATTATATATGTATATATAAATATATATAATAACGAAAAATAGTCGCGAAGACAGGTTTTGGCTTCCTTATAAACTTTATTCAATTCTTTATACAATATGCCGAAGGGTCTCGTGAGACGTGCATGCGCAAAAGCATTCATATGCTAAACAATAAATTCGTTGAAAGAAACGAATCCCTATCTTATATGGCTATACGTGTATATACATTAGATTGAAATGTGTAACGCTTAGGAGTGTGAGTACGCGTGAGCATCCCAGCTGCCGCGCAGATAACACCGCCAGAGTGAGAATCAGAAACAGAGGTGTACCTAACTTTTTATTGTCGCTTCACCAATTACATTGTTTTAAACGTAGTTTCACATTGCTTGTGACGTTGTACAATCAAAGCATTTCAATTGCACTCTTTCGGAAGATTTTAATTGCTGATGAATTTGGATGTGAAGTACATTTTCGTGGATATATAGAAAGGACTTTGTTTTTGTTTTGAATGATTGCGAAGGGTAGAGAATAATACAAGTTTTGATTGTAATTTTTACTACACTCAATTATAAAAAAATAAAATAAAATATATAATATAAAAATAAAATATAATTAATACATAATGTAAAAACAATATTGATTGATTAGATATAATATAATAATAATAATAATAATTATTATTATAAATTTATTGCGCCTCGAGTAAAACTCGCTTGACTGAAAAGATATATAATTGATAGATATTATAATAATAATTTATAGAGTGTTTAAAAAATGTAATAATCATTAACATATATACCATGAAGATTATTTTAATCGTAATAAATAATGAGAAGACACACATTGAAAAGTTGCTACTTTTCCAATTCGCTCAGAACTTGCTTTGTCACTTTTATTTATGCTTCTAAATTTGGAAAATAAAGAACATGTTTCCGAAACACCATTCACAACAATCATTTTCTCAATCATGATTTGTGTACGTCGAAAATATGTGAAGTTTTCGAACTTTCGGAAATTTCAATGAATTTAGTGAATCAAAAGTATAATTTAATTCCAAAATTGTTATGTAAAATAGGATTATATTTCAGAAATAAGTTACACATATTTTTAATTCAATTAAAATGATGAAATCTATTCTATTTTGGGGGAAAAATAATAAAATAACATGTATGCAATATACGAAATAACTAACGTAATAAAAGCAAAATAGCCAATGTATGACGAAATTTCAACATCAGAAGTAATCATCATTGAAATAGACAAATTTTACCTCGCAAGAATGTTAAATCCGAATCTTAAGGGACGATCATAAACACAAGAATAAAAAAATAATTTATTGAACAAGGTTTTGATTATACAAATTCCCCAACAACTTTCTACCTATTTGTTTTCTTAATTATTATTGTTTTATGGCCAATTATGGGATCGTTCAAAATCATTTGTGAGAAAATTTAAATTTCTCTGCAATCAATCATTAATGTTTACTCATATTTACGTTTTTATAATAATTTGTTATTATATATTTTATATTTACTTCTTATGTGCAAATATTTTTAAATTAAATAAATAAAGTGAACTATAAAACATTCATTACTAAAAGTATTTTCTTTTAAAACATTTGCCTACAGAAAAACTTCAAAAGCAGTACAATACAATTTAACTTTTTGTTACTGCATTACACATGCGTATATATAATATATTCTTATTCATACTGTACTATATATTCAGATATAATTATGTCAAGGTCATACAATTTTCACATGCCATAACCCTTAGAATCTGCTACTACATATATACATATGTATACATGCATAATCATTTCCATTTATATAGCTTTAAATGATTTTCCATGCATTATACTCTTCTTTTGAATATATTATTTTTTTAATTTATTTCAACATACTTAAAACAATTTTTTTAATAAAAAATGCATGTATTTATCAACTAAAAAATAAACTTAAATGTATACATATTATGTATAAAAAAATATGATACAAAATTGTATTACTTTATTAATTAATTTATTTTTAAAAATATTCTTCAGGACAGTATAAATTATGTATATGTGTATTATATGTACATTTAATGACTTTAATTTGCTAATAATAAGAATTGTACTTATGAAATCGTTGAATTTTATTACTCTATTTCATAGACATCGAAACAAAGTTACTGCGCAATTTGCCAGTATACTATTAGGGTTCCTTACAAGGGGTTTGAATACATTACACACCATCGTTATTGAATGAAATACAGTATGGGGAAGTATAGATTTTCGTTTTTGTTGTCCTCACTGCCGTAAATTGTGTTTAAGCTGTAATGCTTGAAATAAACGTCACTTTTAAATGAGTTGAAAAATCATTTCTAACATATTATAATTAAGTATATATCATTTTAGATTTTTATATTATATAAAATTCAAGTACCAGAAATAGTATTTTATAGTTTATCTTTTTTTTTATTTTTATTTGTAAAAAATATCTTTTTGCAATTAAATTAGTCGATCATTTTATTAACAACAAATTTTATTGTCTGTTATAAAATTTAATTTGATTTTACATTATTAACACTTCCCAACAGAAAGAAAGCAAGAAACAAACATAATGAAACGTGATTTCTACGATTCATGTTTCACATGTAATTTTTATATATACCGGGTGATCAATTTCTTTGATAATTTATTTAATTAAATCAATCATCATTTACTACTTAGCAGCTTTGAATAAAGGTTACATTATTTAAAAATATAACATTTTTGAACATATAATAGACAAACATGAAAATTTTATTACAAGTAAGGAAATAACTGATAAAAAATTACTATGTATTCGAGTGAATTTGTGATGGTAAATGCATTTAGCAAATTTTACTTTTTGACTTAGTAAAATAATTTAAACATTATAAAAAAAGCCCCCCCCCTTTCTCTGAGTTTCGAACTCGGTATCTAATAACTTAATAAGCCGTTGTACTTTAACTTCGCGGCTATTCGCCCCACTATCGTCTTGTTTTGTTACTTAAGTTATCGAAGCGTGAAATATATTTCCGCATAATATTTATAATGAGACTTAGTAAAAATTCATCATAATTTTACAAATTTTAGCGAAAATATATTAATTATAAAAAAACAACATTACCATTACAGATTTAATCAAATGTATAGTAATTTTTAATCAATTATTTCTTTCTGTGTAGACAAATTGGAAAAAAGTTACAGTTTAATATTTATTGTACTGTGCAGATTAGAAATATTCATTCAAATTATTATTCAAATTATTATTACGATAAATTACATATGACAACACAAAAATGACGTGAGTGGCACATATTTGATCATGAAATTATACGATATCTGTCAGCTGTATGAAGAAATTTTAAGTTACAGGTTCAATTTTGAACATGCAAACATATCGATGTATTACAGGTTTTAAGGGGAAAAAGGAAATTTAAAACGATATGTATATTAAAATAAGAAATTACAATAATATTAATGCATATTAAGTAATGGGTAATGAAAATAAGAAAGTATTAATTTGTATTACTTTAAGTTAGTCAAAATCAAATATGCACATTAAATTATTTGATATGAAATTATAAGTTTATTAAAGAAAATTGTTTTCTTACCTTCATCGATTTAATCCCAAATTGATCTTTTTTTTTTAGTTTTATTACTTAAAAATGAAAAAGTTTATTTTTATCTTTTAGAATAAAAAATAAATGATTATTTTTTGTATCTTTTAAATGCCATTGACATCTTAAAGATGCAATCTACAATTATTAATTAATAATAAATCATAATAAGTTATAATTTAATTATTATTATAACTATTTATATTAATATAAAAATTTACTTTTTACTGGCTCTTAATGAACTCCATCTAATGTTTTAATTCACAAACACCGCAAACTTCAAATTAAATACTGTCAATCGATAAAATGTTTTTCTACTTATTTCTAATTTAAAATAAAATTGTTTAAACTTAATGTCAGACTTTATTACAATTCATGTACAATATTCATAATAACAAAACAGTATAATTTATACTATTGCAATTGTTCGTTTATTCTTAGGAATCTAAAAAGAAAATTGGTAAAAATATTCGTAATCTTAATTAAAATGAAATTTTTACAATAACACAAGTTTATATCGTAGTAATTTAAAATTAACTGCTGACTTTTATGCAATTACCACATTTTATTTAATTTTACTTCATTTTGTTGAGAAATATAACTTTAATTTTCCCTGTTTATGTATATATTTTTTTTCGAAATTATATTCTCCAAGTTAAACTTATCACCTTAAATAAAATTACAAATTATACTAAAGTAACATACTCGATAATAGTAAAATAAACAAAATCAGCAATGAAACTGTATATTCAAAAAAGGTCCTTTTTCTCTTATTCATGATTTCTTTTGCATGTAACATAAATTCTTATTGAATATTACATTTACAAAACTTTTATACATTTAAACTTTGTTGTTCTTCTTTTACGGGTTTAAGAAAATTTTATTTACAAGGAATAATAAAAATTAGGGCCAAAAGAATCATAGAAAAAAGGGAGACGAACTTGAAGATATTACAGAGTTCGTGTTCCGTCGCTGATTGAATATTTGCTTATGCTTCAAAGTTTCGTCTATCATCGACTGATGTTCGTTATTACATTCTCCATCATCTTTGCCGTCGTAATCTATCGCGCACTGTTCGCGCTCGTGGCGCTGTAGAACCAGTGCCAATGCTAAACATATTTCCTCCTTGTGGGGCAGGGAAGGTTGTTCCTGGTTGCTGTGGTGTTGTACCAAATGTCGATGTTGCGCCAAAGTTCATGTTTGGCGTACTCGTTGATGTGTTAAAATTAAATCCACCACCTAAAAATAAAAAACGCATTTATTATAAGTCAAGAAATGGACCTAGTAAATAGTCAATTCAAAATGGACCTAATAAATTATTAAATAAGAAAAGGACCCAGAAAAAAAAATTTATAATAAGTAGTCTAATTAGACGTGATCATAGTAAATGTTTTATTAAGAAATGGACAATTTATTGAGTCCATTTCTTATCAAATTAATTAAAACCAGAAATATACCTGCTGGTTTCGAAGCTCCAGCTCCAAATTGGAAGACTCCACCAGTGCCACTCGCATTACTCGTAGCATTATTTGCCGTAAAGTTGAATCCAGTCTGAGCGGCTGGCTGCGTTTGTTGCTGCTGCGAAGCATTACTGCCAAACGAGAAGCTACCATTAGGGAAATTTGTTGCCGGCGTCGCCGTGGTGCTCTGCTGCTGTGTGCCAGCAAAAGTTGAAGTTTGCGCCGGCGCACCACCAAACGGCGACGGTGTCGCTGTATTTCCAAAACCATTACTAGTGGCGCCAAAGTTTAAATTCGGCGCATTAAACGACGACGTTTGCGCCGCTTGTGCGCCGAAAGATGGCGTTGTGGATCCAAACGCCGGCGTCGTGGTGGAAGTCACACTTGTGGCGAAAGATGGCGTTGTGGAAGAAGAAGCCGCGCCAAAAGTTGGCATTGCGTTTGTCGTTGTGGCGCCGAAAATTGGCGTCGTCGATGCCGTTGTGTTGGCGGTAAAAGCCGAAGCAGTAGCGCCAAATGATGGTGTTGCTGTAGTTGAGCCAAAGGTTGATGAGGTTAAACTTGAATTAAAAGCTGGAGATGAAGTTGTATTAACAATTGAGCCAAAAGATGGCGTTGTGGTTGTCGTGGCACCGAATGCCGGTGTGGTGGTTGAGGTAGTAAGCGCTGGCGAGCCAAATGCCGGTGTAGCCGAAGTGCCAAAAGGTTTTGCGGCTAATGTTGGACGCTGCTGAGATGTGTTGGAAGTAAATATATTAGTCGCCGGCGACTGGAAGGCACCGCCGGTGAACATTGAGGAGGTTGTGGTCGTTGCGGGCGATGTAACGGTTGAACCGAATATATTTGATGTTGTCGTAGATGCTGCTGAGGTGCTCGAGGCGTTAAATAAATTTGCCGAAGTCGTTGTTGTAGTGCTCGTATTGAACGATGGAGTTAGTGACGGAGTAAATGATGTTGATGCAGTTGTCTGAAAAATAAATAGAATGTTAATTTCTAAAACAGACTTTGGAACTTAATTTGCTGCTGCTTTTGGATTCAATGTTATATAATTTACTATAAATGATAATTTAAAGTATTGTTTTAATAATCTGATATGTTTAATTAAAAAATTAAATGTAAGAAATTACGTGAAAGAAGTTTAATTTAGCACAGGAAATTATGTATAAGAAGCTTAAAAGAGTTTACTGTGTTAAAGAATATTTTTATGTGTATGAAATGTGAAATTGAAGTTTTTATATGTATATTTGTATTTTAAACGTAGTTTAATAATTAACTTACTAAGTGTTTACAGAAATCTTTGATAATAATTTAATATTATAAAACAGACAAAGTAAGGGTCACATTAAAAAAATATGAAAAAAGGGATAACAACTTTCATCTTTAATTAAACAAAATAATTACAAAATTATAATTTCATAATAAGATCAAATGAAAATGTTTTCACAACAAATGAAATTAAAAAACAAAACAATAAATTACTTGATTTCTAAATCCAAGTATTACATCTTTTCTAAATATAAATTTTCAATTATATTTAAAACAAAAGCAT
Organism: Gryon sp. ZL-2020; assembly: GCA_022817425.1. Lineage (NCBI taxonomy): Eukaryota > Metazoa > Arthropoda > Insecta > Hymenoptera > Scelionidae > Gryon > Gryon sp. ZL-2020. The sequence continues at coordinate 11,685 of JABFPJ010002955.1, forward strand.
TAATAACAATATTCAGTAAAATATTCCACCTTAGCCGCATTGAATGAATTATGACCAAAAGCTTCGCTTGTGGTGGTTCCACTGCCAAAAACAAACGCCGAAGTTGTAGTTGCCGGTGTGGTGAATGTCGATTTATTAGCATCAGCTCCCAAACTTGGTTTCGCGCCGCCAAAGATACTTCCGCTAGCAGTACTGGTCGACGTGTTTCCAAAACTCAACGCTGGTGCGCTGCTGCTGGTTGTCGCCGGTTGGCCAAACGTTAAAGTTGGTGCACTTGTAATAGTCGCACTGCTGGTTTGTTGTCCAAATTTCAACGTAGGCGCATTTGTCGCTGTTTGACCGAAACTCAAAGGTGCGCTGGTAGTCGCAGGCGTAGTTTGACCGAAACTCAAAGTGGCGCTGGTAGTCGCAGGCGTAGTTTGGCCAAAACTCAAAGTGGCGCTGGTAGTCGCAGGCGTAGTTTGGCCAAAACTCAAAGTGGCGCTGGTCGTCGCAGGCGCAGTTTGGCCAAAGCTCAAAGTAGCATTTGTAGTTGCAGTCGTAGTTTGACCAAAACTTAAATTAGCATTGGTAGTTTTCACAGTGTTTTGACTAACATTGAAGTTTGTGCTGATGGTCGATTTTGGAGTTTGGCCAAAACTCAATGGACTGCTCGTGGCTGCAGTAGCGCTTTGACCAAAACTGAAGGTTGGTTTAGTGGCGCTATTTGCAGTTGAAACTGTCGTTCCAAAGTTTAACTTGTTTTCAGTAGTAGATGCTGTTGTTGTTGTCGCAGTTTTACCGAAGCTGAAACTTGGACTTGTAGTTGCGCCGAAAGACGGTGCCGTCGTCGTAGCAGATGTTGCACTTGTAGTTGTGGCTGTTGCGGTTGTTGCTCCGAAACTAAATGCGAAGGGCTTGCTCGTTGCAGTCGAAGTTTGGGTAGTTTCTACAGTTGTACTGGTGAATGAAGTTGCAGGTTTACTTGCAACTGTAATTGCGGATGAAGTTGCACTAAGGGCAGTTGAAGTTGGCGCAATTGAAGTAGAAATACTTGACGATCCAAAGCTAAATTTCGGCGCAGCTACAGTCGCTGGAGGATTATTGCTCGCTGGAAGTGCGAAATTTGGCACAGATGGTGCTTGACTGACTACGGGTTTTGCAGCTTCGGGAATATTGAGCAGAGAAGGCGCTGCTGTTTTCGGTGTCTCTGTCGTTGAACTAAAGTTGAAAGTCACGTGTTTTGGAGCCGACATCTTGTCTGACGGAGTTTTCAGTATTGGAGCTATGACGGACGTCGTCGGCAATGTATTAATGTTTGTTGTCGTAGTTGTTGCTATTGTAGAATTAAGACTAGTCGGTATTGACTCTTTCTCTTTGCCTATCTCTTCGACATGAATCACCACATCTGGATTGATTTTGTTGGCTAAGAAAATTAAAATAAAATCATAATTAATCATTTGTACATTAAATGTTGTTTTAATTATTTTTAATCAATTATTTATTAAAGTTATACTCACTTTTGCCTGAAATAGCATCGAACATACTCTGTAGCCGAGCTTTCATACTTGTCTGTCGCATTAATGTGATATCTTCTTTTCGAATTTCATCCTTGTCATCTAAGGAGAACTTTGAACTAGCCGTTCCTTGCTCTTCTATCAACGCTCGCAATTTTTCATTATTCTCCGGCTGTGCACCCATAAACAGCTTATCGGACAACTTTGTTGGCTCTGGCGATTTCGGCTTGATTGGAGATCTTTTGTCTTCAGCGATTGATGATTTCGATAAATCAGTTGACTCATTGATAGTTTGCATCGACACCTCGGAATTCTGTTGAATGTCTCTGCTACTTGGAGACTGAGATTTATCTTGTGCTTTGAAATGCTTTTCAATTTCACAAGAACTATCTTCTGAAAGGAAATGTATACTGCTGATTAATAAACACTTTCTTTTTCTTTTTTTTCATTCTTACTAGATTTAAAAGAGCACTTCGTGTAGCACTTTTAAGTTTTTAAATATAAATACTATCTCCTTTGCCATTAAAACAACATAAAAATGAAATAAATAAACTTATTTAAAAGACTTATTAAATCTTTACCTTATTTCAAATACAATAACACAAACCCGTGTATTATACATGTCTGACAGATATCGATGTCATTTAACTTGTAAAATTCGATATACATTTACCATTAAACTATCGATAAAAGCTAACTTCAAATGCTACACATGCTTTTTATTAAAGGATGAATGAAAAGATTTAAGCAATATTATTATATTGTTATTATAATTATATTACCTGCTTTTCGTTTTAATCCGGATAAAACGTGAATACTAGAACTAAGTGAATTAATAATGTCGTTACAAGACGGCGTTTTCGTTCTTTTCTTTGGCCAATGGCTTTTCTGTTCTAATGAGGTTTCTTCATCTGTCTTAGATGAATCATCCCTTGCTCTTTTCTGTGTCATTTCTTCTAAATTACCAAGCTCATCTTGATAGGATAATTTTGTGCGTTGTTTTTTTGCCAATTCAGTTACGTCATCTCGCGATGCGTGTCTCTTCAGAGGTATATCCTTGAATGACTGAAACAAACGTACAAATAATACAAATATTTCTTTTAATTTTTCTCATTTCAAAATATATATAATGTATATAATGTGTTTCAAAATTAGGTCAAGTCATTTTTTTAAGCAAACTAGGTTTTCATTTCAAAAGTATTTTTTAGTGTTAAATATGATTGGAAATGAAAAATGCAATACTGCAAATCGCACCCTAATTAATATTTCATTAAACATTGCAATAGTAAATGATATTTATTATTATCATAAATTAAACATATCGGATCCACCCTTAAATTCATCTTTTTATGTTAATTTAATTTGAAAATTATAAATTGAAAAAAGAGTAAAAATTAAACATCTAAATATTGCTTCATATTACTTAAAATTAAACTATAGACTTAAAAGTTGATTTTTTTTAATCACTTAAAAATCAAAAATTGCTTTGAGCTACCTTTAAATATCAATATTATTCGCTTAGCTTTAACAATACTTCTTTTCTTATCATATTAAATAATTTTAAACCTAGTTTGCTTAAAAAGAATAACTTGACTTAATTTTGAAATACCCTAATATATAACTATAACTGGAAAATAATATACAAAGTAAAAAACAAACCTGATAAGCTTTTGATGATGGTCCTTCATTTAGACAAGGCAATCTAATTGCCTTTTTCTGTGCCGTAGTTAATTTATTGGCCACGGGTTGTGCGACTCGGACAGTGACGTTGTTTGATTTCTTTCCATTTGGTTTAATTAGAGGTTTTGGGCTTGCGTAAAGGTTGACTTTTGGAAATTGTCCAACCCCATAACGCGACTGATGTGTTGATTTTGAATTATATTCCGAGGCATATTTATTTAACCTAGTAGTTAATCCCGGCGATTCAACGTCGTAATAAACTCTGTAACAAATATCAGTTTATATAACAACTTTGTATTATGTTATCAATCGATTTTCAAACAATACATTTATGTAACTCTTTTGATTTTAGTGTTATAATGAATTAGTCATGACTAATTTATTATTAAGCTACATTTTTATATATTTTTTTCTCATTTGAATAGTTATTTATTAGTATTTTTTTTTAAATAAATGAGCAGATAAAAACTAACTTGGGATCAATATTATATCGTGTAGAAGCAAGCAAAGGTCCAGCTACGGTTTGGACAGTTTTAATACCGCTCGCTTTTGGTCTAATTTTGACAGATGAATTAGCATTCCACAATTGTGGATAACTTGTTTCTTCTTTGATAGAACTGTTATCAAGTTCAGGCTCGAAGACAGGAAAACTACGTCTTCCAGAATGGTGTACACCTCCATTTTTCGAGCTTACTAATGGAGTTGAAGTAAAACCTAAGAAATCACCGCCAGCGCCTGAATCTCGTCGATTTTCGTGATCCTCATTTGTACTAAAAAAAAACCAAAATAAGATTATTTATTTTCATTAATTATTATATTTTAATGTTTACATTATTTTACATTCAAAAAAGAACAAATTTTAATGTATTGACATACATTTACAAAAATAATTAAAAAGTGGAAATGATATATTAAATTAATATAATTTGATATTACATAATAAATCTATTTATTCCTTAAATAGAAATCAATATACACATTATCTGTTATTATATCTGATATTATATGAATAATTCATATCTATAAGGTTTTAATTAAAATTGTTGAGATAATAAAATTTTTACAGGCAATCATTAAAATTACATACTTTATTACACAAATATTAATTAACAATTAATTGAATAATAAATATTAAACAATAATACAATTTCAACTAAGCTCAACAATCAATAACAAAATTTATACCAAAAACCCGAAAAAACATTTAGAAAAAAATAAATAAACAAACAAAAATTATAATAAACACAAATTAATGACAAGAAATGAACGTTTTGAAGCAATGATGCTCATATATTATAGTTACATAAAATGACGAAATTGTATTGATTCGTTTGAATCAAAACCTTGAATAATATAAAAATAGACATGAATTTGGTGTAAAACAGAGTACAATGAATTACCTTAGATGGTATTTATTAAACGTTCTTCGCATTATAGGGGCGGCCTTTAAGGTTATGTATGTCCACGAATTCGTAAGGTAATGTAAAAAGGCCGCGGGCACTTGGGGCGAGAGAAGACTGTCGTTGACGATAAGTGAATAACAGACGTGGGCAACAATCAACAGACAAAGTGCAAGAATGAAAACCGGCCGCCAATTGGCGTAAAACAGCGATAAAAGGCCCAAAAGTGTCAACAAGAGGAGCAGGCCTCGGCTGGCTAGATACCGCATATTAGATCACGTATCCAGCTTCCCCATGCTCTGGCTAAAATTTTCCCACCTACTCGCTGTTTTCTGGTTATTACACTCGATTCTTTTTCCTTCTTTCTAACCAACTTTTAATTTGTAATAAACGCACGATTAACACGTTGTTTTAACCATTAAAAATGCTGTATGACGCGTTATCACGCTGACTGAATGATGCAGAGAAACACTTTTTCATTCGCCTTGAACATTAGACTTGGTTAGACTGCCGCGTTTTTCGTGCAGCGACATCTTTGTGAACGCGCGCGCTTCTGTGCGCACGCATATGGATACTTCGAAACGCGCCAATACTCTAACTACGCGGGAAATTTGAATATGTCTACAAAGATTGAATATGTCTACAAGTCTACAAAGATTTGTTTTATCATTTTTTTTTGTATAAACAATGGAATAGTTTCGTTGTCGACTTTATAATTTATAACATTTTCGTGAATATGTATAATTCTTTTGTACAAAATCGTATTAAATAAACTCAACTTGATTGGAACTAGTAAAAGTTTTAGATTAACTTTACAATTATAACACGAAGACGTTTTCTTTCTCTTAACTTTCTGATTTATATGGAAATTGTGTGATAGAAACATCTTCTTTTTTGAATAATTGTAGAAACTATGTGTCTCTAAATTGAAAACTAACAACTAAATTTTAAAGTAAATAAAATTTTTAAATACGCGAATGTGTTTAAATAATACAAAATATGTTACAAATAATAGGCTTAGTAATATGCTTAAAAATGAAACTAATAAGTTCTTAATAGTACTTAATAAGTAGTTAATACAAATATATATTTTACTTATAAAAAACTGTTAATAATTATTTCTTGCGTTTTAAATATATTCGTAATGTATTAATAATAATTTACAATCACTATACAGGCATTTTAAACAATTTTACATGCAAATTAACACGATAATGATTTCGGTCGAAAAGATCGATGCGCGCCCGCTAACGTAAGTTTTTTTTCAGCACTTGTGCAGTACGGAAAGTGGTGATTTTCCGCACTTGTACGGAAAGTAGTTACTTTCCACACTCGTGCCTGACGGCACTCGTACAGAAAGTACCTACTTTCCGCACTAGTGCGAAA
>JABFPJ010002957.1:0-17642 GCA_022817425.1 Gryon sp. ZL-2020
CACCTGACGGGCGGGCTGACACGTGACCCCCAAAATCGCACTCTGCGAGCCGTGGCGCCTTGCCCTTTGCCGCGCGCTCGCAGAGGGCCGACCAACGTTGTCGAGCCCGAACGTGTGTGCGCGAGCCCTTAAATTGCCCCGCCAAAATTGTCCAAAACCGCCCCCGCAAAGTGCCATTGCCAGCCGCCAGCCAGCAGCCAGCCAGCACAAGCCAAGGCCAAAGCCAGTGCCAGCCAAGCAACTCATTTTTGTTTAATTTTGTTTAACGTGAGTTGCTAATTATTTTTATTTTTTGTTTGTCCGTTGGCCGTTACGGCGAAGTCCTTGCCATCGCTCGCTCGGTGATCCTGTACTTTTTTTTGTATTTTTGCGTTTGTTTTTTTTTATTATTAAAGCCGCGGAAGTCTGCGCGGTGGAACACGGTCCACCGCGTGATAACTAATATGCTTTTCATTTTTTTCAAAATTTAAAGATTGTTTTCCAATTTTGCTTACATAACGTTCGAATTAAAGAAGATTTTACTTCAGATTAAATATTTTTTGTGTACTTGGCCTATACTTTTCAGTTTATCCAAATTTTTATGTTTTATATTAGTTTATTTCTTTACTTATATAAGAATGACGCATTTATCATTTATTTATAATAAGGTCCCATATGCATTCGGAAAACTGCCAATATATTAATTATAAGCTCATTAGATTCAATCATCGTCCCATTAACTTCCCATAAGCTTCTAATTAGCTTCTTATATGCTTACTATCAACATCTCATAATTATCCAATAAACATTCCATTAACATCTCATAATGATCCCATAAACAGTGCATACTCATTCCATAAGCACCTAATAAATATCTCACAAGCATCCAATAAGCATCTCATTACCTCCCCATAAGTATCCCATAAGCATCTCACAAGCTTCCCATAAGAATCCCATAAGCATCCCGTTTGCTTTCTATAACGTTCCCATAAGCATCTCATAAGCATCTCATGAGTAATCCATAAGCGTCCCATAAGCAACCCATAAGTATCCTATAAGTATCCCACAAGTATTCCATTACTAATCCATAAGAATCCCATACGTATTCCCTAAGTATCCCATAAGCTATTCATCAGCATCCCATAAGTATCTCATAAGTATTCTATAAGCTGCATGTAAGTAGCTAATCAGTATCATATCACGATCCCATGAACATTCCATAAGCTTCCCAAAAGTATGCTATAAGCATCTCATAAGCATTCCATAACGTTCTCATAAGCATTTCATAAGTGTCCCATAAGCTTTCAATAACGTTCTCATAAGCATGTTATTAGTAATCCATAAGCTTTTTATAACGATCTCATGAGCATCCCATGAGTACCCCATAAGCTTCCCATAAGTATCTTATAAGTATTCCATAAGCTTCCCATAAGTATCTTATAAGTGTTTCATAATCTTCCCGTAAGTATTCCATCAGTATCCCATAAGCATCCCATAAGCTTCCTATAAGCTTTCATACATTTATGATAGCTTGATGAGCACAAGATTAAATAAGCAGGAAATAGAGTATATCAGAATTCGATTCCCTAATGTAGAAATAAACTTAATCAATTGTGTTAGTGTGCAAAAGCAAACAGATTGCATCAATTGCGATGTTTTCGCTGCAGCTTTCGCTGCGACAATTATTGCAGGTGGCGATCCTTCCAAAGTACGCTATCCCAATGTGGCAATTATGCGAAGACATATTTTGCCTCATATTATTGAAGAACGTAAGGTAACACCATTTATGTAAGAACAAAAGATAAATTAGTTATATTTCATATTAAAGCCAATAAGATTTTAAAAAATCGAACAAAGGAACGTGATATATAGATTCAAACATATGTGGAATAAAATAAAACTTGACTGAAAAATATCTGAGTCGCAATATATCTCTTAAGTAGTTTATTATAGAAGAAAATAAATAGTTACTATTTATAGTTAGTTAATAACATTTATTAAATAATTACTGCGTCTAAAAATCCCATTGCATCGAAAATGTTTTATATTGGAGAGACAAAATATAAATAGTTGTGTCTCACAGGAATAGGCGTTGGAGAGGCCTATTTCAAATGCAAGAGCTGTATATGTTACTTAACATTAAACTAGTTACATTATCTTTGTTACAGTATTTATAGGAAATATAAAAATACGAGAAATCTAGATTAAAGCATTAACTCAGTATACTAACTTCAAAAGGAAGAGATAGAAGTACTATATAAGTTGCAGTAGTGTAGAAGGACTTACATATGCTGAACATTGGGATTCTAACCTCAACACATATTTATTTTCTATTTTCCATTCAAGGGATTTCGCATTTGCTGCAGGCTTGCTTCTTAATGAGTAGATAAAGAGGATAAAGTGGTTCAAACTCCTCAAAACGATAACAAGAGATACCATCAACGTATAAGATATCCGGGCTAATCGTTTTAGGTTTTGCTTGAATTAAAAATTGCCGTTTTCATTTCAAAAACTGGTGATTCTACTAGTGATATTTTTTTCTTCATTTCCTGTGTTTTTAAGAACCAAGTGGAGATGCAACTTATTCAGAGGTGGCATTTCTGAAAAATTATTTCAGAACTTGTACACAAATGTTGTCACACAATGCTGTCATAGTACAAAAATGTTTTACCTTTTTCGTATCAAAAATTGACTTATCTTGTCCGTTTCATTTTTCCTCTTTTGTTTTTGTTTATATCGTACATACTGAAGCTTATTTTTTGAGAAATCTAATGTTAGATTTTCATTTTAAATATTTGCAGCTTCATTTACAGACTTCTGGAATTTCTGCGAAGCTCCATGATTTATTTTGTCACACTTTTCCATATGTTACAAAGTATTGGCCAGAAGTTCACTCAGGTAGTTCTGCTGATTGCTCCAACTGCCGCGGAATACTTTTACATCGGTTCAGACCTTTTGTTAGCTGTTATTCGAAAGTGAGCATAATGTGAAAAATATTTCTTTATTCGGAGACATTTCTACAAACGTTAGCCGAAAGTTATAATGAGTTATAAATTTGAAAACTAATTAACAATTCGGAGTTGTTTTCAACCCATGAGCCGAAATAGAAAAACATTTTTTGTATATTTGGAGTCGTTTCTACAAACGTGAGCCAAGTTTCCAAATTATTTTAAAATTCGCAGGCGTTTCTACACGTGAGCCAAGTTTAAAATCTATTTCACAATTCATATTCGTTTCTACAAACGTGAGCCGAAACTGACAATCATTTTATAATTCGGAGTCGTTTTTTAAATCGTGAACTGAATTAGAACATTGTTTGAATATTTTGAGTCAGTTTTATAATTGTGTGCCGAATATAAAAAAATGTCATAATTCGAAGTCGTTTTTCAAAATGTTAGCCGAATTTTGAAACTATTTTACAATTCAGAGTCGTTTATACAAACGTGAGCCGAAAGTGAAAAATCTTTTTATAATTCGGAGTCGTTTTCAATCCGTTAGTCGAATCAGAACATTGTTTATAAATTCGGAGTCAGTTCTACAAACGTGAGCCAAATATAAAAAATATTTCATAATTTAAAGTGATTGAAGTATCACCCGACAGTGGGCGCGCTACAGTCACTTCGACCGAATGAAAAGTTAACCGAGTAGCGTTTTTGTTAGTAAACAAAGACGCTAGAAAAAGCGCGACCACTGCTAGCTTAATAGTATTTCCTTGAGAAGTAGTACCGGGAAGGAAGATTGCGATAAGTGGTTTATGATGTCCAAAGGCAAGGCTTTTTTGAGAAGGTACCAGCTGATAGAATCAGCTCGGCAAGAACTTGACTTTGATTGAAAAAGGATTTTATAAAATTGGTCCAGGATCCAATTTTATTCCAAATTAGACTCTCAATGGACTCTGAATGGACTCTCTATGGACCCTCTATGGACCCTCTATGGACTCTTCATGGATTCTTTATGCATTCTTTATGAACTTTCTATGGACTCTCTATGGACTCTCTATATACTCTCTATGGACTCTCTATGGACTCTCAATGGACTCTCTGTGGACTCTTTATGGACTCTTTATGGATTCTCTATGAATTCTTCAGATATTGGACAGAGTATTCTCATTTGGTGAAGTTCAATTATAATATATATAATCAGATATTTGACTAAATTGATTATTTGCAACGTTTATTTATAAACATTACAATTAATTATGTTTGTTAATAATAATGAAAAAAATTAAGACGTTATTTTTTATGTTGTTAATTTAATCGTTAACAAATTTTTGAACGTATATTTATATAAATAAAAAATTATAATTAGTTTAAATATAAATTTATTACATAAAATATAAATACAAATTGTATCAAATATATATTTTTTGTAGGTACTATTTGAAATATAAAGTGAGAAAATACTGCGATGCATTAGCTAGTTTATGTATACAATTCGATAGGATAAGAGACAATATCTAATGACTGTGTATGGACTCTGCATGGACTCTGCATGGACTCTATATGAACTCTGTCGTCAGCTAGGTACGTAACGTGTCGCACGCGCTTTTGTGCACGCTCTGTCTTTTTCCTTGTGTGTGTATATATTGGAGCTCTTTACAAATATTTTACTCTCAAATAGTTATTTGGAATCCGGTGCACGAACCTATGCTACATTTTCATGCATCCAATTATGTCGCATTTGATTATTTAATTATACACAAGAGTTTTCTGCGTACCTAACCTGTAACACGCATGCTGACAATTTCATACAATTATTTGAGGTACTCATACACCCTTGTTTTAAGTTTGCGCTGTTGCAGATGTTTCCACTCGCTGCACTCAGGTGTATTGTAAATAAATTTTGTGTGAAATTTATTTATTTATGCATCTTATCTGTGTGCATTTGCGAGGCAAGTGAGACAGCATAAGATCAACAGTTGGATGGCAAAGGATGCAATAGCTTGATGAGTGACTGGCCGGAGACAACCACCTAGCCAATGCGACAATCTAGTGTCTTTCATCTATCTTTTCATTGGCACCACTGCTACCACGCACCAGCTTTAATTACTCTTAATTGATTCTGATGGCGCTACCTCATTAGTGGCCCGTTCCATCTCTGCAAGCTTTCTGCTTCAACTGTCACATGATGCTTTTTTACCTGCATTGTGCCCGCCGCTATCTCTTGACGCTTTTTTTTTTGGCATAAATTATTTTTGATACCATTTGCTACTTTTTGTGGTGATATTTACTTTTATTTATTTATATATTTTTTTTTCTTTCATTTTATTTCATCTATACATAAAATATATTGAAACTATTACTGTCTGTCAGCGTTATTTAAAGTGAAAACTTGAACACAGTTATTTCTTCACTGCGCTTGTTTATAATAATTGTCTTAGTTAATTTGAATAATATTATTGGAAATTTATTATATCATACCTCTATAGTAGTTGTTATCTTCCAATGTTATTGTGATTAATTGAGCTTTATTATCTCTGCTATAATGGTTTGATGAATGGTTTTTCAATTACGCTTTCGATATTATTTATACATTTTAAATTCGAGTGAAGGTCAGCAGTCATTATTACATTATTACTTTTTATTAATTATTTCAACTTAATTTTCTGTGTCTTAAGTATTTGTTTATTATTTATTACTTTTTAACTTATTTCTTTTTCGTTTAGTATATTTACTTATTTATATTTCTAATTTTATTCGTGTTTACATAACTACCTCCTACTTTGTACTGCTTTTTGAGTATGTCTATTCATCTTTATGCATTTTTGAGCATTAACATCGTCCACTCAATTTAATTCTTCGTTGTACTTACATATTAATTTATTTATTTTTGTTTTCTACTTACTTAGGACTTTCACTATCAGACGTCATTTAATTATGAGCAATAAATGCTTCAAATGTGATAAATTTCTTAAACGTTCACTTGTTTCTGCAAATTGTAAATCAGTTTTCACAATAAGTGCGATAATTTTCGTTTGATCAGGATTAAAAGAGAATATCTTAATTCTTGTTATAATTGTCAAATAAATTACGGTGCACGACGGAGCTCGATCGACTCACTCGACTCTCCTGCTACTTCCATTTCATCATTACCTCACTCAAATTCCACCTCTTCCCTAACCAAACTTCGGCAAATGGAAAAACCTGAAATGGAGAAAAAAGTACTGGCACTGTCGGTAAATCGACCGAATTTGAAAACATCATGTCCATGCTTAGCTCTATGAACCAGACGATCTCATGTCTACCTCAGATACAGGCAGATCTTGCTGAGCTGAAAGAAATGAAGAAATCATTTGTGGAGTTTTCGGCGAAATTAGATAGAGTTATACGTGATAATGAAATTATTAAACGAGATCAAGCTCAACTCTCTGCTAGGGTTTCGTCAAATGAACGGGAAATTGGAGAATTGAAAAAACTTTTCAGGTCCAAATCGGTAAATAACTTGAGTTCCGCTATTTCATCTCACCCAGCCTGGGATAAAGAACTTGCGATCACAGGTCTCTCCGATGTTGCTGTCCTTATTCCACTTGATTTTATTTGAAAATTGCTTGGTGTCCTAGGCTTGAACTTTGCTGGGCATATTAATGATAATTATCATGTTATCCCTGTTGTCAAAGGCAGAGGTCGGGTTCTGATTATTGAATTTCTCACCAAACGTCAACGCAATGAGGTTCTGCCAGCGAAAAAAAAAACTGGGCGATCTTTTTCTTAATCAAATACTTCCGTCTAAACCTTCCAATAGAATCTACATCAATGAACGTTCAACTGTTGTTGAACGTAAAGTTTTAGTCGAAGCGAAATCTTTTGCAAGATCTGTGAGCGCTCAGTATTGTTGGATGCGTAAAGGACAAGTTTTCATTAAATTGAACCACTCGTCAGCCTTAAAAAATATCCACAAGACTTCCCCAATATCCAACCTTTACCCTCGCACACTTCTTTGCATTCCATTCTTACACCTTCGAATTTTTCTCCACTGCAACATGCCTCCACGTCATCAGTTTCATCCAATTTATCATCTAATTTATCGTCGCAGATCCCACCTGATATTTCATCTAACCTTTCTTCTCTCGACCCTACCATTACTCTTTCTAATAGTTCCTCTGTTACTCCCCCCACCAACAATGATATAGCAATCATTTTCTCGAGATGTATACTCTAGGTCTAAATCTGACGACCTTGCGTTCAAGATATGTCATCTGAATGCTCAGTTGCTGGCACACCCTCATCATTTTAACGATCTCCTTTTGCTCGCCTCAGAATATTCACCGCATGCAATTGCTGTATCCGAGACATGGTTTGATGAGTCAATTCTCGATGACAAAGTTAAACTTCCGGGTTATTTCTTGATCCGCAATGATCGAATAAAACGTAGAGGTGGCGGTGTGTGTCTTTATTTTAGAGACACATCTTCACAAATGTTACGTTTCTGGAGGCATCTAATCCAGAATCTTGCGTTTCATCTGAGTTTTTAATCGTGAAGGTTGTTCTTGCCGAAGCTGCGATTTTGATCGAAGTAGTTTACAGACCGCCTTCTGTTCCCTCTCCAGATGACTGCATTAGTGCGTTCTTTCAGTTAGCCAATATTTGTAAAAATATTATCATTTTAGGTGACCTCAATACGGATATGCTCGTTGACAGTCCTGCTGCTCGCTATCTTAACCTCTTTGCATCCACTCATGACCTTCATTTGGTCAATGACAAGCCCACACATCGTACCTCTCATTCCCATACCCTACTTGATCTCTGCTTTATTGATTCATCCTCCGGTCATAAAATCCTTTTCCTTGTTTATCGTATCCCTTCCTCTACTCTACTATCACGTCAGTTTATCTTTCGCAATATTGAAGGTATCGATGTCCCTAGACTTCATTCGTCCATTGATCATTTCAAACAATTGTATCCCCTAGATCTGGTTAACATTGATCTTGCAGTTTGCTCGCTGAATACTATCCTTCACAGTGCCATTGACTATTGTGCCCCTGTTCGCACAGTTACGGTGAAAAACCCGCCGGCTCCTTGGATGACATCTTCAATCAGAACTGAGCTGAACTATAGAAAAAAATTGCGTAATTATTATGAAAGATTTAATTATCCATATTACCTAGGCCTTTTAAAGCGGAAAAATATTGTTGTGAGTAGGCTCATCCATCATCATAAGTCCGCATACTACACGAACATCCTCGCAGAACTCCATAGTACAAAATCATCACGTCTATTATGGTCCAAACTGAAAAATCTTAGTGTTATAAGATCCTCTACACCCAAAACACCGTTAATTTTTTCTGCAGATGATCTTAACAACTTTTTTGTTAACTCAGTTACTTCTTTGTCTTCTTCGTTACCCCTCTCTTCATTTTTCTGTAGTCTCCCTACCTTCTCAAGCTCTTCTTCTTTTTCCTTTTCACCTATTGAAGCGTCATCCCTCTTGTCCTTCTTATCTTCTTCATTGAATGCGACGGGTATTGATGGAATACCTGCGCATCTTTACCGCAATATCCAACCTATTTTGGCAACTAAAATAACTTCCATCCTTAACCTGTCTCTGTCGTCTTCTTCTGTCCCAACTTTTTGGAAATATGCCATCATTCCCAAAATCCCTAAACCAACTAGTTTTTGTCATTTTCGCCCTATCTCCGTGCTTTGTTCTCTATCTAAGATTTTAGAAACAGTGGTGCATAAACAGCTTCTTGATCACCTGCTGCGAAACAACATTCTTGATCCCTTCCAGTCAGGTTTTAGAAAAAAATACTCGACACAAACAACTATTCTTCGCTTACTTGATGATACCAGGGCAGCCATGGATAATGATCTTATTACTGTTTTGGTCATTTTTGACCTTACCAAGGCATTTGATTTGGTGGATCACAGAATCCTGATTCATAAATTGAGAATGTGCGGTTGTCAAGATGACGTGATTTCCTGGTTCGAGTCGTACTTATCTGGAAGGTTTCAGGCTGTCCGTGGACTCGATGGCTGATTATCGTCATGGAAACCAACGAACACGGGGGTTCCTCAAGGATCTGTCTTAGGTGCATTATTATTTTCTGTATATATAAATGATATTTCTGAACATCTCAGATTTACGAAACATTTTCTGTACGCAGACGATCTTCAAATCTACTCACATGGTTCTATCTCTAACCTTCAGTCGTTGCTTGATCGAGTCAGTAAAGAAATTGTTTCAGTTTCTGAATGGTCAACGGCATAAATGGGGTTACTGTACCTTATGTGAATACCGTTCGTAACTTGGGAGTGATAATTGACACAACTTTGTCCTGGAGTGACCAGATGAAACATATTTGTCGCAAGGTTTGGTCAACGTTGAGATGTATTAGATGTAGCTATTCCATTTTATCTATCGACCTCCGGAGACAACTTGTGCTTTCACTTATCACACCTCTATTTGAATATTGTTGTGTGGTTGTCACTAACATTTCGAAACAACTTGATCATTCTCTACAAACAGCCTTTAACGCATGCATCTGCTTCATCTTCCGTTTAAGACGGACCTGTCCCATCTCCCCTTACCTTTTGAAGTTGGGATGGCTTCGAGTTTCGACCCGCCGTCTTTATTTTGTTGCTTGCCTTACCTACGATTTACTAAATGGTCAAACCCCTGCATACCTTTCACAGAACCTGATCGAACGATCTGCTGTTACTGCGCGCATTCTTCGGAGTTCCTTCCGGGAACTAGTGGTACCCTATTCTAATTTTTACATTTTTCAGAAATCTTTTGTTGTAAGTGCCACTAGATCCTGGAACGAACTGCCGAATTACATCAAACAATCTGAGTCACTAACCATTTTTAAATGTCGTCTGATGCGTTACTTAGTTTTTATACAAAATTGTTCTCATTAAGTAAGTTTAGGCTTTTTAGTATCTATTTTGTATTGTTTCATATGTACTTTATCTGCCAAACGGGTTTTTTATTCCCGAGGCGCTACTTGTATTAATAATAATAATAATAATAATAACTCTGTTATAAGGATATAATGTATAATACAGAGTCGTCAAATTGGACATTGGATATTTCGAAACCGAATTACGAAAATGATATTTGATTCGGAATCGGTAATTTTGACGTAATTATAATTATCAAAACGGTTTTTTATTCGGAGTCGTCAGTTTTGACGTGTGCTGAATTGTAAAAATAATTTAACTTCCAAGTCGTCTATCTAACTCGAGACAAGTTACTGATGTAATTTTTATTTGGAGTCTTTAACTATGACGTAAGCCGAATGATTAAAGTGACTATTGCATCGCAGTGATTAGTTTCGATGTGAGACAAATTGTAATAAGAATATGCAATTTGGAGTCGTTAGTTTTCAACATGAGCCAAATTGCAATTTTTTATTTGGAGTCGTCTATTTTTGACGTGAGCTAAATTGTAAACATAATTACTAATTTGAAATTGTCTATTCTTGGCGTTAGCCAAATCGCCAATGTATTATTCATTCAGAGTCGTCAGTTTTAACGTGAGCTGAATTGTAAACATAATTTGTAATTTGGAGTCGTCGATTTTTGACGTGGGCCAAATTGATAATATATTTTTACTCAGAGTCGTCAGTTTTGACGTGAGCTGAATTGTAAGCATAATTTATAATTTGGAGTCGTTTATTTTTCACGTGAGTCAAATTGCAAATGTAAATTTTATTCGGAGTCGTCGATTTTGATGTAAGCCGAAAATTAAACTCAATTTGTAATTTGGAGTCGAGTATTTTTGACGTTAGCCAAATTGCAAATTTAATTTTTATTTGGAGTCGTTCATTTGACGTGGGCTGAATGGCAAACATAATTTGTAAGTTGGAGTCGTTTATTTCTCACGTGAGCCAAATTGTAAATGTAAATTTTATTCGGAGTTGTCAGTTTTGACGTGAGCTGAATTATAAATATAATTTGTAATTTAGAGTCGTCTATTTTTGACGTGAGCCAAATTGATAATATATTTTTTATTCAGAGTCGTCAGTTTTGAAGTGATTTGTATTGTAAACATAATTTGTAATTCGGAGTCGTCAATATGTACGTGAGTCAAGTTTAAATTTAAATTATATTTTGGAGTCTTTATATTCGACGTGAGTCAAATTTTAATTCAAATTATAATATTCGACGTGAGCCGAATTTTATATTATAAATTAATTTGGAGTCATTTTTTTGTGAGCCAAATGCAAAATTTAATTTTTATTCGAGTGCATTTTAAATTTTCGCGCCATACTTTTGGTGTAGTGGCGTTGCTTTCTTCTTCTGACAACATTACCGATGTCGGTAATGAAGTTTTCGTCTATACTCTGTCAAGCTGGTCCGCCATATTTGTTCCCAAACTACTGAAGAATCACCTTAAGTGCTTCTATCGCCGTAAGCATTTATTAGATAAATAAATAAAATTAAATGTTTTTTAGGCTTTACAGAATTCTGCATTTTTTGATAATTTTCTGGTATAGGTCATCGATCATTTCACAGAGTAATCGAAAAATTAAAATCCATAAATATGCATTACATTATATGACGCAGTAGGCTAATCTATATCGTGACACGAATATTCGCCATGTAAATGAAAAACTGATATTATATTTTGGTTAAATAGCTTATTCATTAAGGGGACTCTCCACGCAAAAATGACGAAATTTCGAAAAAAAACCGAAAAACTTTTTTTTGAGTTTTAGGATACTTTAAAGTGTCCTCTTTCATGTGATGTTTTTATTTTTTTGATACATTCTTTAAAAAGGCATGAAATTAATAATTATGCATATCGATGCAAAGGCGGATGAAATGCTTTTACGGCGGTTTTGCTGTCTTGTGACAAATACACCTAAAAACATTAGATTTTATGATATTTTTTGATAATCATCATCTGTATTTTGCTAGTTAACAATAAATAGCAATAATAATTGCTTATATAAATTAAAATTGTTTATAACAATTTGAATTGAAATGTTATTTTTAAAAATGGATAAAAATACACTAGCCTAAAACAATCAAAAATAAAATAAAACTCAGAAAATAAAACAGCGCTACGATTCTGATCGATTGTCATCCAAAATCTCCCGACAGCGTGATATATAAGTGTACGACGGACCGCGGCTCGTAGTAGCGAAGAAAGCCGCTACGCACGGAAGGAGAGAATGACTAAGAAAACTGCCGAAGAAAGAGCAAAAACAATAAAGAAAGGACACCAATATGGAGCTAGAATAGCAGACTAATAGTTTAAATAAAATTATTATGTATTTATAAATCAATTAAGAATATAAACCGCAGAAAATGAAAGTGAAACTTTAAAATGTGTTTTTCTCGTAAAAATATTTTTATCAATTTTCCAAATTTGAAATGTTGGTGGGAGCTCAATTTTCATCCGATTGGTTTCATGTTTTTTTAAACTGTTCAGAATTCAATCCTCTAGGACAATTACGGGCAGATTTTGAATAAATATTAATACAAAAAAATTATAAACAATAAAGTAAACGAAAACACGTTTTTTTGGCGTTTTTTGGCATTTTTTGGGTTGATTTCACATTATTGTATATAACGTTTGTTTGTTAATAGTTATTAAAAATCTGTCCGTAATTTACTTAGTCCTCTAAATAAGGAACAAAATGGTGCCAATAAAAATAAAATTGCTTGTAATTTACGGTCCCAGTACCTTTTTGAAAAAGGGCATTTTTGAACATTTGTTTGTTAATAACTCAGAAACAAATGATTTTTTTCGGTTTTTAATACAGATTATTAATTAGGGACCTGAACTCTACTAATCACTAAAAAATCAAGGCGATTGCACTGAAATTAACGAAAATATCCATTTTTATGGAGAGCCCTTAAGGAGTAATTTCAGATTGAAAAGTTAGTAGCTTAACTATTTTCATTTCACTTTTAAATAGTTTTATTGAAAATATAAGATAGTTGCACTAGCAAAAAATTTAAGAATGCTGGTATGACAGGTAACTTTTTTGAATAATTTGAACAGCGTCGTATTTTCCAGAATCTAAGGAAAATGTGTGCTTATGATATTCATATAAATTGCATCACAATCCTAATTTTGACTAGCTGGCAGTGATATAACGTCCTTAAGGTGATTCTTTAGTGCAAATACACTGGATTTAGTACTGAATGACCACTACTTTTATTTTATTGTTATTGTTGCTTTTTTTGTATGTTGAAAAACGACCTTTGTTCGTATCTGATAAGAGACACGGTAGTGCTGGCTGCACAAAAACGATCGTTTTTTGTATTTGGCTAGAGATACTACCGTGTCTCTAGATTATTTTCGCAGATGTCTGTAATTTTAGCAATATTTCACTGCTTAGTTCACATTGTGAAAGCTCCATTAATTTCATGTTTTCAATTTAATTTTTCACACACTCAAAAAGGACATAATATCACTTTAAAATAACAAAAAAATGTATTAATACAGTATTTTATTTGAAATGTACATTATTTAAATTAAAAATACAGCTCTACTGTAAAATCTGTTAAGAATTAAAATATAGACAGTAAACTTACTGTAATTTTACAATGTAGAGTTTTGAGTGTACATTGTACTATATTTTAACATTAGCGAGTAAGCGGAAAGAATTAACGAAAATATTAAGCAAATTAACACTCAACCTTATGATTAGATTAGAGATACTTTATGAAAATTATAAAGAAAAAATATTTATACTAAATATTAATATTTATTTAATGTCATATCTATTTAGTTATTAAATATATATATTATTAAATCAATAAAACACGAACAAATAAATTGCCGCATTAATAGAAGGTTCAATACTAATTTAGCACGTGAAGATACAAAGCTTTTTCATATACATAATATTAAAATATAGTTTCATTTAAAATGTAAATTCCTTTTCGAATCAAAGCTTCAAAGGAAGGGATTAGATCGTTCATATTATTGATGCAATAATAAGCCTATGACTTTATGGAGAGAAATTATTCTCCATTGATTGTTCCTTTTTGTATTGCATAATAAATTTCTTAAATTCACTTTCATTTCAATGTTCTAGAGATTTAAAATTCTCTTATTGAATGAGCGAAGTACATTATTTCACTTAATATTGAAATTATATGCATGATTTATATAAAGTAAGATGAATATAATGGTATCATTACAATAGATATTAACTGGTATATTTATGCTGGATTATTTATTTCTTTTGCTCAATCGAATAAAATATAAACCATAGTTTATGGTTAAATACGCTTAAATCATACAAATACTGAAAATGAAGGTTGATAAGAAAAGATATGTTTCAGTAACTACGATAAAGACGTATATGAAATTATTAGGACTTTGGTATGGTGAAACAGATACGGAGCAGTTTATAATTAACGGTATTTTTATGTATACTTTTTTTACTGTTGTGTTGTTTTCTCTCTCAACAGTAATATTAGAGTTCTGCGATTCTTATGGAGATCCACATGTAAGTTAAAAATGTATATAATGAGGTAATAAATACAAAATTATTCTATTTGGAAGTAATGATAAAAAATGTGAAGATACTGCAATTTAAACATCTTTTGTTATTATCTTATATTATGTTTAATTTTTCAGGCTATCGCTTATACTTTATGTGCTGCTACGGCTGTCTTTTTGAATATAGTAAAATGGATATCATTTGTATTGAAACGAAAAAAATTTTTATGTATAGCAAGATATACAAATGATAATTACTGGAATGATAATAAAGAAAAGTTCAATGCCAAAATATTAAAGAAAACAAATAAAGATGTAACAATAATGATTTATAGTTTTACGTTTTTCGCTTTAAGTACTTGTTTCTGGTACATAATGAACTCTGTTATAGGTATAAATGTAATTATACTTCTCAGCCTCGTCTCCAGATTACTTTTATTAACGTCAATCACTCTGTATTGTTGTCGAAAAAAAATTTGGTTTATGGACGTGATTGTACTTACAAAAACACTCATCACTCATATCTTTCATTTTTTATTACATGCATACAATTGTTATATAATAAACTGTAATAAAAAACGGTGTGCAAATCAATTGTGTCCCATATGCATTATCTATTACATCGTGGAATTAATTAATAATTTGTTAATAGATGTGTAAAGTTTATTGATTCAAATTTCAAAATATTGATAAATTTTCTTGTAGACCATTCAATTTTTATAAAATACAATAAATCGATTTTTATTATTGTAACTTTGAGAATAATACAACAATAGTCGAGTTCAGCGTAAATACAAGCGTTATTTTGTAATTCATGAAATGATTATATTTAGCAAACATCGGAAAAACTGGAAGTGATCGAGTATTAGTATTCAACGGTATTCAACGATCGTATATATCTTTACCGACGCCGTTTTTCGAAATTCTGTACTTTATAGAGGTAATAACTTAGCAACTAATATTTAAAACTAGATTCTTCTTGTATATAAATTAATACATATTAGGGCGTTATTTCCCAAAATGAATATTGATCAGAATGTGCAAAGAATGTCTACAAAATAGAGATTCTTTTAAGAAACTAAAAAGAATTGTAGTAAATTGGTTTAATTCATTTTAATGACTTAATAATTGAAGATACGGTCTGTACTTACAGATAATTAATATATTTCAAATATGTTTTTCTAAGAAAATAGCATTTGTACGTAGAAATTGAGTCTTTCTTAAACAGATTTTATTAATATTTAAATGTAGCTCGTTTTGAGTATTCAGTTCTCGGGAACAAAAATATCTGTCGATTCGCTGATTTTGTTTGTTTTTCTTTAGTGGAACAATAATGTGATTATTGTTTAGATTAGACGTAGTTGTTTTCATTCATGTTTTTGAATTTGCAACTGACTTAACAGCTCAAATCGTTGGTAAATACAGTTTCCAACGTAATGACATTTAAATATTAAAAAATCTGTTAAAAAAGGATTCTATGCAAAAATGCTATTTTCTTAGAAAAATCGATGGTAGTGGTGCAATATGCTGAGGGGGGAGCGTAGCATATTGCATATATATACATATACATATACATATATCAATTATCTGTAATGACAGACTTTTATCATCAATGAAAATGAATAAAACGAATCTACGAAAATACCATTTAAAAAAATGGAAAATTTAAAAACTTACGTGCACCGATTTTCACATCTAATAAAGCTATTAGTGTGATTATTTTTATTGTTTCGGGGTATATTTTATATACTAAATGAACATTGTTACCAAAATTCTTTTTGGGAAATAATGGACACCCTAATACATACTCTGAACCGATAAAACTCCGGCGAAGAGTGTAATGTGTAATCTACACCAGACATTGGTGTATTTAAGATAATAAAATTAGATACTCCAAAGTCTGGAAACACAAAAGTCTAAGATTTCCTCACCGAACATTGGTGACAGTTATTCCAATATCGTTAATCTTATATAAAAAGGTATTGTACCTTACTGATTTACGTCAAATAATCCAACTTAAAGTAGGTGGTCTCACCAGTAAGTGGTATTAAATACATCCGTTAATGGTTCGCGCCACGCCAAACTCTGGAGTTATTTAACTCAATATCCGTGGTTACGCAGGGATACAAATAAATAACTGTCATAATATGCGCTGAAATATAGGTTTCATTTTAAGAATGTGACGCATTATATTTTCTAGTGGAAGGTAAGCTTAAGCTTCGTTTGTTTATTATAATAAAAACGTTAAAAATGTTATATATCTATTATTTATATTATTATAATAGAAAAAAAATATTTATATATATTTTAAGATAAAATTAATCATTAAATGTTCGGAAAATGTTAAATTACCTTTTAAATTGTTGCTTAATATTCTACATATTTAACATACCCAGTTCAAAAAATGGAATTTAGAGTAAAATCTAATCTCAATTCCAACTTTATTTCAGTAAAATCGGAATATAAACTTTAAAATAAAAAAACTAGTAATGTAACCAAATGTATTCTTAATATAAGGTGCTAATATCAATAACTATTGTCAAGTACATTTGCAAATTATAATTTAGGAATCTTCAGTTTTTTTATTTAAACAAAAATAAAATTCTAATAAAGCAATATGCAAAAATTTGATGTTGGTAGATTCGTTAGTTTTGTTAATCTTGCTAGTTTCGTTATACATTCTTAGTTTCATTAGTTCTGATAATTTCGTTAGTTTCGAAGAAAAATAAAAAAACTTAGCACAAACAATATACGCTTATAAGTTAAAATATATATTTCATAGCGGTTAATACTGCGCGAACCGTTTTCATATTAATTCAGTTTTAACTAACGAATTTACCAACAACAAATTTTTGCATATTGCTTTATTACAATTTTATTTTTGTGTAAATAAAAAAATTGAAGACGCCAAGATTTTATGAAATAAATAAATTAAAATAACTATTATAAATTTCCTCTTACTACTCAATCTTTAACAATTTTGTTATCATGAGAAACTTATAGAAATAACTGAAATAAAAATGGCCAAGTACGAAAAGAATATAATCAAAAACTTAATCATAAGATTGTTAATTCTCAAAAATATACACTGGGCACAAAAAAAGGCCACCTAGCAGTAGTCAAAAAATGAGCCATTTTCAAACCAACATAACTTTTACAATTTACATCGAAATTCAAAGTTCTTTTTTTTAAATGAAAGGTTGAGATTTCCTCTAAAAGAAGATGTCCAATAAATTTTCAAAAATTTGGTTTTTGTT
>JABFPJ010002958.1:0-17642 GCA_022817425.1 Gryon sp. ZL-2020
ATGTTTGTGTACAAAATGTATGTGTACAGTTGTTTGGTGTACAGAAATGTCGTGTACAAAATATGCGGTGCATAAAAGTTGGTGTCCACTTGTTTCGTGCACAAAACTTGTGGTGTCTTTAAATTATATGTACATACTATGTTGTGTTCTTTTGTTATATGTAGGATCGGAACTCTTCCTTATTATTCCAAATTTTGATATCTACAAAATAAAAGAAAGAAATACGTAACCGGCACGGAAGGTACCTATTTTAATCTATTAGTGACCAGATGATTACAATTAAAGGTACTGAAGGTACCGGGTAACTCGAAAGAAAAATCAACTTCATATATCTTACAATTTTAGAACCGATTATAATTTTGCGCTCATTTTACCGAATAACGGAATGATAAAATTTAAAAGGAACCTAATTGTTGAACTTAATCCCATTGAACCCGATCGAACTCTGAAAGCACTCTGACACCGAATTTTACATATCAATTACATCGAAACCAACTTAACTAAAAATTACTTTTTACTTTTCAATTTCTATAAAACCTTATATTCCCAATTAAAACTTAAGTCTTGATGACTAATTCATTCAGGGGGGGGGGGCGAGGCTTATACGCTCCGGATTCCTCCCATCCGCTACTCATTTTCCTTCGCGCAGTCTTGTGGGGTCCGAGACCTCATACGGCGGGTGTGCCCGCCAATGATTCAGGCCAGTCATCGGTACTGTAGGGGCCTGTTTATCGGCCTTCCTTCATGGACTCGTTAACGAAACACCGACCTGGGAAAATAAATTGGCATCTTCGGCCCAGTAGGTTCTTTAACGCGAAACCTTCAAAGTTTGAGATTCTTTGTGGAACTCGAGTTCTCCGCAAATCAGTCCTATTATTCTAAATAATTTTGTAAGATATTTTTGTTTTGATTTTTCATTAATTGCTGGTATTTATCTCATAACAATATCGCTTTTTACTTTCCATTTAATTTACCCCCAAAAAGGGCATCTCTTTCCGTGTTTTTACTTAAATCAAAGTAACCACGTTAAAATATATTTATATAATATACTTGTTTCCTTCAACAACCTACATTTATTTATATAAAAAACAATTAAGACAATTTTTCTGACGCAAATAATTTGTTTTCTATTTAAAAATTCAAGTACTACAATAATTTTAAAATTATAAATCGAAGCGTGCAATAAATCAGTCGTCATTGAATTTCAATTCATCTTTTTTTAAACAAATAAAATCTTATGCCATTGTGGGTAGCGGACGTAGGGAATCTGGCCCTCATAAAATAATATATAAAAATTTAATAACAATATATATTAAAGATATATTCAAAAAATTAATATAATAATTAATAAATAATTTTTCACAAAACGCTTTTATTTAACTTATCCTACTAATATATGAATTTCAATCTATGTCTGTCTGTTTGTCTGTTTGTCTGTGTGTCTGTTACCTCATCACGGCCAAACTACTGGACCGATTAAGTTCAAATACGTCTCAAATTAAAACTTATACTCTCCTGAATGTCTTAGGCTATATATATATATGATTATAGTTTTGAAAAAAAAAAGTTTTAGAAAAAAATTTATTTTTCCCTATAAGATCATAGCAGGGGGGGGTCGTCAGATGGATTTTGAAGAGAAATGTCTAGCGACTAATTTAATCAATTTTTTGCGTGTTTCAGCGTGTTTTAACGCCAATATCAGCGATTTTATACATTATATTCTAATCATACTAATTAATATATATTTGTTAATACATGTTTGTTGGTCTGTTTGTCTATTTTTCTATTTGTTTGTTACCTGATCACGTCCAAACTACTGGACCGATTTAGTTGAAATTATTTCGAAATTAAATCTTGCAAAACAACGAATACTTTCCTAAATGTCATAGGCTATATAAAGTAGTGTTTATACTTTTGACATTTGAAAAAAAAAATTTTTTTCGATTTTGGACCCCCTCCCCCAGGGTTGTCAGAGGGTTGTCAGGGGGTTCTCGCGGGGTTCTCGCGGGATTCTCGGGGGGTTCTCGGAGTGTTCTCGGGAGGTTATCAGGGGGTAATCAGAGGGTTTTCGGGAAGTTTTCGGAAAGTTTTCAGAAAATTTTCATGAAATTTTCAGGAAATGGTTTGGAGTTTGTTTTCGAGGTTGTGCGAAGGTTCTCAAAAGCTTCTCAGACAATGTTCAGAATAAGGTCAAACATGGTCCAATTAAGGCCAAATATGATGCCAATATGGATCATGTTTGTCAAGCTTTTTTCTTTTTCAGTTGTCCTTATTCAGGACAAATATAGTCACATTAAGGCCAAATATGGTCTCAATTAGGACCATGTTTGTCAAGCCTTCATCATGATTAACGTGGATTCATAGAAATATTTCGGGTGGAACTTAGTCCAGACTCATACACGGTCATAGGGAAGGGTTCACAGGGTTTCGCCCGAGCGAAGTCGGGATTTCAGCTAGTATGAAATAAAAAATAAAAAACAACAAGAAATTAAGAATGTATAAATTATAAAATAAAAATTATTTGTGTAGAAAATGAGAATGCGTCATCTACTTTTCAATCATACCTCATTGTTTGGTTAGGATAGAATGATAAGAGGCCCAACACATGGGCGCTCGGGTTTTTCCGAATCCTTCCTCGACTTAGGTTTTTCCCGATCATGTCGTACGAGTAAGTCTTATGATTTATGATATGCAACACAGCGGGACATTTTAAATCAACCCCCGCTTAAGGTAATGCACCCGATAATCGTAGTTTTAAATAGCATAAGCATAGCGACAAGACATCAGAGCAGAAAACGACGTTGTATCTTGTACTTTGATTAATAAACTCTATTTTAACGAAAACCACTGTCCATCCTTACAGATTCAGAAGTGGGATACATTGAACAGTTACACTTTTATAAAGTAAACGTCGTTCTTACTGCAACGTCCGTGATTTTTGTTTCTTTTAACTTTGCCGCTGTGTGCACGATATTTTTCTTACCGTTGTGTGCACAATATTGAAGACCTTGCCGCTGTGTGCGCAATATTATTCTTGTTGCTGTCGCGGTCATTCAGTAACCACAAGATTATACAGTGGCTCAACTAAGAGAAGCACTCAGTGCGAACAGTTTACCCGTGAGTGGGAAAAAACCGGAACTGATACTGCGGCTCATCAAATTCGAACCCGACATATGGGACAAATTCCCAATTGACGTAAAGGAAACACCTGCAGCTGAATCAACCAGCGGCAGCATCGACGAATCAACGGAATTAGAACTTTTGAGACGAAAACGAGATTTACTACACCGAGAACTTGAAACTACCAAACGAGAAAAGAAATCTACAAAACTACAAAAGTCTAAGTACACCAAAGAAACGCAGCAACAAATATCAACAACTTGAGTGGCCTCGTCCGCTATTTTGATGGAAGCGACGGCTCATACAAATGCTGGATTCAACAGGTTGAATACGTCCGAACCACGTATGATTTGACAGAGAAAAATATAAAGGTACTCATGAGTACGAAATTCAAAGGAAAGGCTTTCGACTAGTTCCACGCGAGATCGGAACATCTCGGACTGCCTTATATTCAACTTCGCGAGAAAATGGCCGTCATGTTCAATCACCGCCCAACAACGATGATACTACGCAGAGAATTTCAGAAGCGTACGTGGCGTTCCAACGAAACTTTCCGTAACTATTATCACGACAAGGTGATATTAGGCAACCGTGTCCCTATTGCAACGGAAGAAATGATCGACTACGTCATCGATGATATCCCTGATCTTCAATTACGCAGTAAACCTGATGAGATTCAAGACCGACGCTGACTTACTAGCCGCATTTGATAACATCACTCTTCAGCACTCAATCCCAAGAGGCCAACCACAACCACCGATGCAGCGGAACAACAATACAATTAACCAACATAGAGAGCCAATACCCCACCCCGCGGATCCATCAAATGCTACAATTGCAACGCGACAGGTCATGTCTCGGAAGAATGTAGAAAACTGAAAAAAGAGAGAGGAGCTTGTTTTCAGTGTAACAAAATGGGTCACACCTACAACAACTGCCCGGAATCATCAAGAAGATCCTCAAGCAACCAAGTCAACCTTACACAAATCAGCGAATCCAAGCCCTTTCATAGCGATGCGTTTGTTCTACCAGTAGAATATAGCTGCAATAAGTATAATCGAGAATGTAATCATGTTGTAAACGCCCTGGTAGATTCCGGATCGCCGATAGCCTTATTAAAAATAGCCATGTCCTCGAATATTCCGAAATTCACGATCCCCCCACCGACAACACGTTCTCGGGCATTAACGGTTCAAAACTCAATGTCCTAGGTGTTTTCCACAAAAATTGCACAGTTAGCTGAATTCCCGTTGATTTAGAATTTTACATCGTACCCGATAATACAATCTCATGTAACGCACTACTCGGAAAAAACTTCCTTACAAACCCAAACATTAAAGTCACTTTTGACAACGGACTCACAGTCGAACAAAAAACAATTCGGATGGTGATGTTTCTTTGGTAGTAGATGAAGCAGTTGATGATTTATTGAAGAATAATGGAGGAAGAGACGACGAGGATATATCTTGAGGTAATTCTTCTGATGACGATAACGAGAATCGTATGATAAATTGTGATAATAATGCAAGTAATGAAGGCGAGCTAATGTATAATAATCGTAATGCGAATACTTATAATACATACCGCAAAGAAATGATAAACAATTTCATAACAGCGACATATTATTCCATGATACAAGCGGCAGAAGAAGAAATACGCATGGCCGTAGAAAGAAATGATACAATAAATGGTGTTGTACTTATTGACATTATTGTTGATGTTTCATGGTTGAAAAGATCATATGGGCATATTTATGATTCTCTGTCAGGAGTTGGTGCTATTGTTGGATATCGAACAGGTAATAGTATATTACTGCTGAGGGCGCCATTGCGCCCGAGGCTGGTATCCTATTTTGTAGACCGAGGGAGCATACGGTAAAGTGGAACTAACCGCCCTAGGACATGTGGAACTAACCGCCCCGGAGCATTTTCACCGTCCCAGGGCATGGCTAGTTCCACTTTTGTCCGCTCCCAAGGTGCATAAAGTATTATTTATTGGCACTTGGAACAAGTATTACGCATTTTGTGATTCTTACTCTAAAACTTACCGTGTAAGCCACATAGCTGCTTTAAACATTTCAATCGCACATCAAGTTCTTCTAGTATGGAAGCTAGTGCCATAGTAGATATATTTAAGAGCAGTATTGAAATGTACGGCTTAGTCTACAAAATAATAATTGCTGCCAATGATAGCAGTGTTTATAAGACTATAATGGATAATAATCCATATGGCGATTACAATATCATTGTTAAAAAAGTTGAATGTATGAATCATTTGATGCGACATTTTTGCAAAAACTTGAAATCATTATCAACTCCAACAGACCTAAACTATAGAAATGCTGAATGTAAAGCAAAGAGATATAGCAAGAAATATTATAGATGCGAAAATTGAAAGTATAAGAATAGAAATGGTTTCAGGAACTAAAACAACAAACAGTGAAAATTTTACTCATGCTGAAAAGTCTGAATTATTGCGATTGAATATTTTACAAATACCTAATCACGTATTTAGAGACCACACTCAATGTAATCTTCGAGGTTGGACATGCGAAGACAATTCTGCAGACAATGCTGGAAATGATGTTCCAATTCTGCAGAAATTTGAAAAAAAAGAAAAATTGTATTTTTGACAAATTAGCAAATCTCTTCAGTGAATTCAGTAGTCACCGTCGCAGTTTAGTGTTACTATTGACAAACAATCCAGCTGAAAGATTGAAATTCCGAATATGTAATGAAAAATTCCGTCATATGTAAAATGATTGGAGGTAAGAGTATATTTTTTGGTGGAAGGGGTTGATAGAATGGAAGAATTGAAGGATAATTTAATAAAACATTTGAAGTAGAATTAAAAAAGACACAAAAAATCAAAGTCTAGCCGAATTATGGCATGTTTTAGGACGTTTGATGTTGACAGCTTAAAAATTTGGTATAGCTTGTAGAAAAAACGAAAAAACATCAGTGAAGAAGATTGTTTGTGATTTATTATATTATTCAATCGAACGTACTACCGCTACGAAATATGGAATTGAAAATGAAGATACACCGTGAAATGAATTATCGTTGCTGCTTGAAAAAGACATTTAATTATGCGGTTTGTTTGTTGATGAAGAACATCCGTTCCTTGGAGCATCTCCAGATGGATTAATTGATAGTATCGTAGAGATTAAATCTCCGTATAAAGCTCGAGAATTAACTGTTGAATATGCAATTCGAAAATTTTCGAAAGATTTAGGAAGAATATTTGAAGCAGAAAATCCAAATTCTCTACGTCGAACGCATCATTTCCACTACCAAATTGAAGGTCAATTACATATTACTAAACGTGAATTTTGTTTTCTTGCTTTGTGGACACCAAAAAATATGAAAACTGTCCTGTTGAAAGAGAGGATAATTTTTGGAACAATCATATGAAAAACAAATTGATACGTTTCTACAACGAAAGTTTAATACCAGATTTTTTAGATAGTGGCCATAATAAAAATATGCCAATACGGGAGTCAAGTGCATGTGTAGAGTCTAATACGAATAATTGTGAAGACAATGTGACTAACGTAGAAGCAGCAGAAACCTGCAACAATTCGAATGAATGTTTGGTTATGCGTCAAGACGAGCCAAATGCATGTGTAGAATATACCAATTATGGCGAAATCAATGAAACTAACGATGAAGTACAAAAGCTTGTATCAATTTAAATTAATGTATGGCTATTAGTTTTCACGAAAATGTTTGCGAAGACATGAAAATAACTCACTCTAAGGAATTCCCTGCAGGAATGTAGAATACTGAAGTTGGAATAGATACACCATGCAATAATATGGAAATACTGCAATGGAAAGATCAATCATTATCTTTTAGGAGAAGGTATTTAGATGAACAAGAAGCTTCGATCCAATATATTACATTACAGTTCAATAATATGAACGGTGATATGTGTGGTGCAATTCTTGATTAATTTCTTAAAATCGTACGAGATACGACGTCTATAAAAACAAAAAGTGTTCAATATGTTGTATTTCCAGATATGGCTGAACCTCTTTATTCCGGTATAAGTATTCAAATCATTGGCGCCACTTCTCGACACTGGAGATGTCTCTGTTTTAATGATAACTGCTTAAAAATGTATGACAGTTTATGGCAAGCAAGTTATAGCAGCTTAAAAATGTATTAACAGTAGTATTGCAACTTTAAGAAAGATAGAAAAAATGTACATTGCTATTCGATTCTCTACAGTCAACATAAGTGATATATCTTACGAGCGAGTACGAAAAAAGGCAGACGGAAGAAGTTGTGGTATTTTTTCTGCATCTTTTGCTACCACTCTAGCTTTTGGTGGAAATCCTAGTATCGAATACATGCGAAAACATTTGCTATATATTTTTAGCAATAAAAAGTTTGCCATATGCCGTTTCCTACAAATGAAATTAAAACTGTTCTTACTGGTCTAAACTATAAGTTCCAAAATGCACATTTTATTTAAAAAAAATCTAAAAATTTGTAGGACATTTAAGCATGTCGTTATTTGCTAATATATTTGTTCATTTACTCCAATTTATGTGAAAATTGCTACATGACATGTTTTTCAGAACAATAACTTTGCAACAATGTTACATCATATTAATAACACATAAAAAATTAGAGAAATGTTATACGATTTTTTAAAAGTAAAATCTATCATACGTAACGTTTTTTGAATATTTTATATGATCAATCATTATAAATTTAATGAGGAATAATAGAAAACAGTAATAATTCTATCAGTATAGAAAATATACAGTGTTAAAACGGAAAGAACTAGTATAGATAAAAATATAATTGTTTTATCTATACTAGTTTAATGCATCTCACTTAAATAGGCGTTGGTAGGCCCTATTTATTTGCTTTGATATATCAATGATAATTCTCATACAACTTAATAACTAATGTCAAAATGACAATTAAATATTATATTTAAAGAATTTGTATTGAGTCGTCAAAGCGACCGGACGTGTTTTTGAAACTGCTCTTTAAAACACAACATAATATAGTATATCTGAAAATCTGCGAATTGTTATTCACCTTATTTTTGCTCGCTTCGCAATTATTTTATTAATAATAGTCGATTGATATTCTCCTTGAAGTTTTAAGTAAAATCTGCAAGTTCTTTATTGTTTACTAAATTATTTTACGTTGAACAAAATGAGCAAAACGTCTACAACTTTGATGAAGCCAAAGATAACACTGGTGCAAATAATGAACAAATTGACAACTATTACATCCGATATTGCCTCGTGTAAAACAGAACTTCAGGCAGAAATCCAACCTCTGAAAACAGTTAACGAAGAAACTATCAAACGTCTCATTGCCATTAAATCGGAACACAACAGTTTTGCCAGCAAATTTCAACAAGTCATGGAAGTAAACGACGAGCTATCAAAACGACTCTTAATCCTGGAAAGAGAATCAAAAGCCAAAAATATGATTATATTTAAACTAGAAGACTCGGATGATACCAACAAAAACCTCCGTGATAATTCAATCATCAACTTGTTATCTAAGGCTTCTTCCGATTTCAACAGTGATCATACAGAAGAAGTTTGTCGCCTGGGCAAGCGTCCGGGAAACAGACCCGTTTTACTGCGATTCACGTCGAAGACGGTCAAATCAAATATCTTTTCTGCTGTCATCAAGAATCGAAAAGACTTGGGCATCTCCATAAAAAATGACTTGTCAAATCGTGAACTCAGTGAAAAACGAGAGTTGCAGTCGTTAGCTAGAAAACTTGCCAAGCATGGAATCATCGCCAAACTGCGGAGAGGAAAATTGATGATTGGTTCTTCGCTTTATGAAGCATCAGATATATACCACAAATTTCATAACTTCCTCAATGAAGATCAAGCTAAAGTAGGTGGCGAGACAGCATCCCCTGCAGTTGACGACTTCGTCACCCCAGCTATATCTCGTGCTCAACCAATAAAAAGAAGCGACAGACCCCCTCTCAGCTCGAAGCCAGTCAAGGGACAACATGCGCTGCCAAATTTTTTCTCGAGGAAACCATTGCCGTCGAACAAGGACAACAAGAGATAGATGGTACGTCGGCACTACTGAGGGACACGTCATCGCTGATCCCCGCCTCCAACCCAGCTATCCCTCCTGTTTCCCCTCCTGAGTCCGTAATCCAGGTTCCTAGATCATTTGACCCAACACAAAACAATATACATATTTTCTTCTGGAATACACATTCATACAAAAACTTTGCCGAACTAGTGGATGAAATTCGACTATTTGATATATACTGCTTAACAGAAACGTGGCTACTTTCCCCTTTGAAAAGTATTCCCCCGTCCCTGAAAGATTTAAAATTTTTTTACTCGTTCGCCAAAAAAACCCACTTGACAGGCCGAGCCTCAGGTGGACTTCTTATTGCTATGAATAAAAAATCTTTCAGAGTGAAATTTTATTTTCTGATGCTGATTGGTTATTCTTGAAATTGAAAAACAGAGGAAATGATTATTCTTTTGTAATAGGTAACATTCATTTCTCACCCTCAATTGACTTTAACGTTACGCTGAAAAAATTTAAAAATATTGTAACTATCATTAACTCTACTTACTCAAATTTGCCCTGCATAATCGGTGGCAACTTCAATTCACGTGTAGCGGATTTGAATCAACTCCTACTAGAAATTTTACCGCAGAAATTTAATATTGATTCATTTAGAATATCGAGAGATAATGTAATAAATAAAAAAGGCACTTTATTAACTGAATTTTTTGAAAATGAAGGCTTTATCTTGCTTGACGGGAGAACAAAAGGAGATATTCCAGCTAATTTCACTTTTTCCGCCCAACAAGGTTCAAGTGTCATTGACCTTATTTGGTGTAATTTTATAACGATTGACAAAATTAATTCATTAAATGTGAGGATGGACTGTTTTTGTTCGGATCACTTTCCAGATGTCCTCTTAATGAATGCATAATTAACTGACAATTCGCTCAAATCAAATTCGAGTAATCCAATTGATTTTTCTTTTAAATGGATTCGTGAGTTAGCTGGCTTTTTTAAATCGAAATTGCAATTCTCTCCAAACGTCGCCAATGCTGGTGGCTCCCCAAATGATTTACAATCTGATTTTGACAATCAAACAAAATGCAAACGATTTAGATCTTTTGAAACGCAGACCTTTTGAAGCCACGCAGAAGAAACCTTGGATAGATGCCGAATGCTTAACTCTTAAAAAACTTGTAAAAAACAATTTGACTTCTTGTAAGAAAAATAACTTTGTCGCACATTCACTTTTAATTTATAATTAAAATAAAAAACTATATAGAGAATTGTTGCTAACTAAAGAAAGAACGTATGTAAATAATTTGACTAATTTACCAAAATCAGCTAATGATTCGGCCTCTTTCTGGAACATTATAAACAAATATAGATTTAAGTCAAACTGTTTTGAAAACTGTATTTCGTTGTCAATCTGGGAACGATACTTACAATTAACTTATCCGTCGCGTATGAAAATAATGTTAGATTTTGTTGATGCAAGGCATCCAGTTTTAGATGCTGACATCACACTGGATGAACTGACACTTACAAAATCTGAAATTGCATAAAGCAGCCGGACCCGACTTAATTCCTAACGAAGTTTATAAAAATCTACCACTCAATTGGTCTCCTTATTTATTAGCGTTATACAATCGATTTATAGATACTGAAATTATCCCGTCGTCTTGGGGCGTATCTTACGCTTTTATGTTGTACAAAAAAGATGATAAGTATTCGCCACAAAATTACCGAGGTATCGCTCTTTTAAATACGATTACTAAAATTTTTACTCATATTATCAATAATAGACTAAGTAACTGGTGCGAGCTTAACTTGATTTTACCGGAATATCAATCAGGTTTTAGAAAAGGCCGAAGTTGTAAAGACAACATTTATACTTTAAATGCATTGATCCAGATCCAATTGAGTTTCTCGAAAAGGAAACTTTTTGCGTTATTTGTAGATTTTGCTAAAGCATTTGATAACGTAAATTACGATCTATTACTTAAAAAAACTTTTTTCTTTGGGTGTTAGCTCTAAGCTAATTTGAATTATAAAAAACCTGTACGATAACGCTTCTTTTGAAAATCAAAACGACCGAAGGTATGACGAAGCCAACTAAGATCAATCAAGGCGTTCTCAATGGTAAAGTTTTGAGCCACTTACTTTTTACCCTCTTTCTGGCAGACCTGGAAAATTTCCTTTTGAAAAATGGCTGTAGAGGCATATCAATTGACCATGACAAAGTCGGAAATTACATGCGCGAACTCTGCGTCTAGTGCTAGTCTTCAGCTTATTGGTCGCCTTAAAACGAAATCTTGGTCTGTCATGTCGAAGATATTGAAGACCTTGAGTATTAAAAGACACGGTAGTCTCTGGCCAAGTACAAAAAAACGATCGTTTTTGTGCGGCAAGCACTACCGTGTCTCTTTTCAGATACGAAAAAATGCCGTTTTTCAACATACAAAAAAAGCAACAATAGCAATAAAGTTCCAATTTTTTTTGCTATAATATTGTTGCCATCATCGACCTGATGAAAATAAAAGAAACAAATTTCAAATTGGTCCATTTGTTCGCGAGATATTAACATCCAAAAATCGCCGTTTTTCGCGCTACTTAAGAAACGCCGTTTTCTTCTTCTTCTTCTTTTTCTTTTTCATGTTCAGTGTTCGCACGAGTAATTGAGACTAATACATTAATGTTATATGATAATATAAACCATAATTACAGTTCATAAACAAATATAATACATTTATGAACCTCTACAGGCTCAATTGAGGCCACCTTATCAGAATTATTAAATAATTAGGCCAAAAAATTTCCAAATAATTGCTATCAATAATACATCAGTATTTTGCTTGTATTTCATACTGATACATCATTGTTACATAGTAAAATGTAACATAATTATAGTTTTGATACAAACATAAAACATTTATATACACTCTAAGGTCCAGCTTAGGCCAACATTTTATAAACAAAAGACAATAAAGCCAAAACATGGCCGAGTTATAATTATCAAATATGGCCAAGCTTTTGCTCTAAACAACCATTATACGACAAATTGTAGCATACAAATGATCTTAACACCATTAGAGCTTATCTGTGACCCTCTTATGGCATAATTATAGCCAATTTTTTACTACTACGACCTAGTAAGGCCAAAACAAGGCCAAAACATTCCTAAAATTAATTATGAGAAGCTTACTGGAAGCTTATGGGAAGCTTATAGGAAGCTTAAGGAAAGCTTATGGGATATTTGTGGAATGCTTCTGGGGTGCTTGTGGGATGCTTATGGGAGGTTTATGGGATGCTTATGGGATGCTTAGGGGATTTTTATGAGAATGTTATGGAAATCTTATGGGATACTTATGAAATCCTTATGGGATACTTACGGGAAGTTTATAGGATACTTATGGGAACGTTATAGAAAGCTTATGGGATACTTACGTGATGCTTATGGGAACGTCATGGAAAGCTTATGAGAAG
The DNA here is from genome assembly GCA_022817425.1 of Gryon sp. ZL-2020. Classification (NCBI taxonomy): domain Eukaryota; kingdom Metazoa; phylum Arthropoda; class Insecta; order Hymenoptera; family Scelionidae; genus Gryon; species Gryon sp. ZL-2020. Next base: position 12,633 of record JABFPJ010002958.1, read on the forward strand.
CCTATGGGATGCTTATGAAATGCTTATGGGATATTTATGGGAACGTTATAGAAAGCTTATGGGAAGCTTATGGGATACTTATGGGATGCTTATGGGATGCTTATGGGAGACTTATGAGATACTTATGGAAAGCTTATGGGATGCTTATGGGAAGCTTGTGGGAAGCTTATGAGGTACTCATAGTATGCTTATGGGAACGTTATGAAAAGCTCATAGAATTTTTATGAGATGAGATACTTATGGGATGCGGATAAATAGCTTATGGGATACTTAGGGAATACGTATGGGATAATTATGGATTAGTAGGAGATGCTTATGGGATACTTATAGGAAGCTTATGGGATTCTTATGAGGTGCTTATGCGTATGTTATGGAATGCTTATGGGATGCTTAAGATAGTACGGTTGTTATAAGGACTTGTTATAGGAAAATCTGAACACTCAAATTGAATTATCTTAAAAACTCACTCGGTAAAAAATAGTGAAAGAAATCATGTGAATATAATATAGAATTATCTTTCATCTAAACTATAATTGGTAAATATTTCAATGCAGGCGTTATAACAGCCGTACTACCTTAAGGGATTCTTATAGGATACTGATGAGATACTAATGGGAAGCTTATGCAATACTTATAGGATGCGTATGGGATTCAGGGACGGCCAGAAACGTAATAATACATTACTTTTGACATATTACATTTGTATTAAATAATAGAATTTATTTTATTAACTATTTAAGTGTAATAAAAATTTAAAAAATACCATTACATATTACAAAAGTAACGGTTAATGGAAAACTTTTTATTACAAATTACAAAGGTAACTATTATTGACAAAATTTCCATTAAACATTACAATAGTAACGGTTATTGGAAAAATGCCCATTACACATTACAATAGTAATGCTTAATGGAAAACTTTTCATTACATATTACAATAGTAATGGTTAATGGAAAACGTTTCATTACATATTACAAAAGTAATGCTTAATGGAAAACATTTTATTACATATTACAGAAGTAATGGTTAATGGAAAACTTTTCATTACAAATTAAATAAAATAATAATGAACTATAGATAAATGAAAGTAATTACAATTTCATTATTATGAAGCAACTTATGTGGTTTGTATTATGAATAGACTTTATATCCAAACGTTGCGTAGCTTAGATGTTTAGGTCTTTGCGTGCTATTATTGCGACCATGATGTTAAGAGTTCAATTCCTCCTATTGTAGCTTGTTTAAAAATTCAATGTTATATAATTTGGTGGTAGATGGTAGATTTTTGGTAGCTTCTGGGTAGAAAATTGTAGAATGGAATATACTATTTAGTCTTTTAATTTAAATTAAACTTTTATACATTTTTATTAGTAATTTAGCTTATTTAGACAACATTCACAGAATCATAGTATCTTAAGGTAACACTGATAGTAATTTTCTAATTACATCGGTTTTTTGCGAGTTTTAAATTGTTTATACGCAAAAACAATAATTATAATATCATTTTAAATTTCATTCTACTTTAATTAATTAATTATATTTTTTATCTTTCAGTTTTAAACTACGTAAACTGGATGCAATGAGAGAAATAGATAGTTAAAATGACTATCGAGATAGCTAGCTCAATTCTTAAATATTGCCGCCTCTAATTAAAACAACCTTAGTTAAAAATTCCATTCTAAAACGCTACAGCTTAAATTTCAAATGGATTTCTGCATAGAAAACTTTAAACTGGGCGGCTTAGAATGCAATTTTAAACAGAGGCAGTTCTAATTTGAGCAGTCGATTTGTAATGGGATATTTTCCGTTAACCATAACATTATTAATATGTAATAAAAAGTATTTCTTTAGCAAAAACTTTTTTAATATGTAATGAAAAGTTTTCCATTACTAATTACTTTTTTCATATGAAATGAAAAGTTTTCCAATAACTGTTACTTTTGTACTGTGTAATCAAAAGTTTTCCATTAACCATTACTTTTGTAATGTGTAATGGAAAGTTTTCCATTACCCATTACTTTTGTCATATGTACTGAAAAGTTTCCCATTAACCATTGCTTTTGTAATATGTAATGAAAATTTTTCCATTATCCATTACTTTTTTAATATGTAATGAAAACTTTTCCATTAACCATTACTTTTTTAATGTGTAATGAAAATTTTTCCATTATCCATTACTTTTGTAATATGTAATGAAAAGTTTTCCATTAACCATTACTTTTGTAATATGTAATGAAAAGTTTTCCATTAACAATTACTTTTGTAATGTATATTGAAAAGTTTCCCATTAATCATTATTTTTGTAATATGTAATGAAAACTTTGCTATTAACCATTACTTTTGTAATGTGTAATGGAAAGTTTTCCAATAACCATTACTTTTGTAATATGTAATGAAAATTTTTTCATTAAACATTACTTTATAATATGTAATGGAACATTAATCATTATTTATTATAGCTGCAGTTGTAATATCATTCGTAATAATACAAAAAAGTAATAATCTTTGCCCATCCCTGCTCGCATAGTCAGTCATCAGTCGACCCGCTGCGACATTTGTAATATTAGATTGTCGCAACTAACCAACTGTCGCAGCATAACGAATTCTATGACGCGAAAATTCAAAGAAAATTTATGTTTTATTAATGGTTAATAAATTAATTAAGTGGAATGTGGATAAATTAACATCACAGTGTTTTATTTTTCGGCATGCTCCACCCGATATTCGTTGGCATTCCTATTCATTATAAATACAAACATTTTGGCAATCCTGCGAGGATCTTTGTGGTAAAGGTGCTGTGCATAAACAATTAGTGAAAAAATAAAACGGAGTGCAATTTCTGTGAGAGTGCACCGATTGAGACGACACAGTGGTTTCGACGCTGCACGTGGTTTCTAAGGCCGCCATTGTCGCCAGCAACCGTGCTCGCTCCGGGGCAATTGAGGCGAGTCTCCCCACTTGGCTCAAACGTCACTGTCCAGCGGGTTGTCATCACGAGGCGCCTTCGAACTCACGCTGCAAGTTGCAATGCCGAGCGGTATGCCTACTTGTTAGGGGCCGCACCCATCCACTCCACAACTCTAAGCAGTCAGCGGGTTGCCTACTCACACGGCGCTCCGACAATTTCTACACTAGTCAGCGGGTTGCCTACTCACACGGTGCTCCGACAATTTCTACACTAGTCAGCGGGTTGCCTACTCACACGGCGCTCCGATAATTTAGAAACTAGTCAGCGGGTTGCCTACTCATTAGGCGTTCCAATTAATTTGACTGCCCAGCGGGTTGCCTACTCCTTAGGCGATTGGATTACTTGGGCACTTCAATCATCACATGAGCTGAGCTGCACATACTCCATCAAATCTCAGTCGACGCTGCTCTTCTCACAATTGCAAATTGAGTCGCTCCAATGGCTTGTTCAAATTATCGACGCCGTGCTGAGCGTGTATATGAACTGTTGAGGCCAGTTCATGTCGGAATCGGGTGATAAGTTTGATTCAACTTCCGAGCAGTCGGACCTTGAACTCAGTCCACCTTCAGCCGTTGAAACAAGCTCCCGCTTTCTAAATATCACACAATTCAGCAAAACCATGGAAGCATTAGGCAAACCTGACTTCAAGGAACTATTAGCAGTGCAACTGAACCGATTTGATCGCATTTAAAGGGTGTTTTAATCTTTGCCCGACGGCGACGACTTGGGTAGTTTTGCAGTTGGAAGTCAAGAGGGACTATATTGAACAGATTTGGAGTGAATGCGCAAAGGCCCACCCACTACTTCAATGTTATGCCAGTCGAGAAGATTTACAACGGACTTACTTCAAGGACGACATGTTCAGCTTAACCGAACTGAGATATTTGGAAATGCTTAGTATCATGCGAAGCCGAATCAAAAAGGCATCTCCACACGGTGGTGCATTGCAGTGCACACCACCGCAATGCCAATTCCATAATCGCGGGACTCCGTGATCAAGTGCGAGCCAACCATCGCAACGAAACAACACCAAGTTTCCTCGCATCGATCTCCCAAAATTCAGCGGCCTGTGTGCGGACTGGAACTCCTTCCAGTCCGCACACAGAAATATTGGTTCTCAACGAGGAAACCTTATCCGACCTTGAGAAATTACACTATTTGAAGTCGTCCTTGGAGGGGGAAGCAGTCAAATTAATTAAGCATATTTCCATTTCACAGGCGAATTTTCCCGTAGCATTATATTGCTTACTTCCTTTTAGTCTAAAAAATCAAGTATAATTGATGCTAATTTACAGATGTTATTTAATTTGCCGGCGATGGAGAAGGAGGTCGCTGCATCGATTGAAGAACTGCACAATAACGCACTCGAGATTACGTCCACCCTCAAAGCGTTATCGAGACAAGTGGATCAATGGAGTGACGTCCTTGTATATTTGCTGGTACCGAAGCTTGATTCTGAGACAAGGAAGGCTTAGGAATTGAGTGTCACGCATTATGCGGTTTATCCGACTTCTAACGAGGTGTGTACGTTTTCATTACATCGCGCTCGGACGTTAGAGAAATTGCCTACCAAATCCTCAGATTTTCAGGCTTCGTCCACAAGGGCAAATAAATCAAATAATAAAACCGATCAAAATAAGTCCACAGTGAAATCTCATACGACGGATACAAATAATAAAAATTGCATTGCGTGCTCAGCTAATCACTCGTTGTATCAATGTCCGAAATGTAAAGGCTACGATGTAACTAAACCGTTTGAGTTTATCAAAAAGCACAAATTATGTTCAAATTGTTTGAGTGCTCATAAATGAAGCGAATGCAGCAGTAAACACGTATGTACGACTTGCACTCAAAAGCATCATAGTCTTTTACATTGACCTCCTAAGAGTGAAGTTACGGATAATCAGTCAGGGGAATTTTTTATTGAAAAAAAATTGTCGGGAGCAGGAATTGAACGGTGGACTCAGCGGTGGTATCGGTGATGGTTTAGCCACTGAGCCATCGAGGGTGATACAGTTAGATAGTTTAATTGCTCTACTAG